>JALQSN010000077.1:0-173707 GCA_023690525.1 Holotrichia oblita
GATTGAATGATGTTAAGGTAAGGTATATTAAGTTTATGCTGACAGAGAATGCTTTGAAGCCGTTTTTGATAAAGGATTTGACATTGCTTATATAAGTGGTGAAATTATTGTTTGGAGTGCGGTTGTTTAGGTAGTGAATGGCTGGTATAGAATGGATTACTTTATATTTATAAAAACAACATTACAATGTTAATAATATGTTTGTAAGATAAAATAGCACGAGTACCCCTTCACACTCATTGTTTTAGTTTTGCCAAAATTAATTTATACCTAGCCAGGTAGAGATACATTTTTGAATATGAAACGTAGACCAAGCTGGTTTAGTATGCATTGATTTTAGTCGCATTGGAAGCCTTATTAAATTTTCTTAGCTTGCAAAATACTGCTTTAGCAGGAAACCAGCACTGTTTGAGGGGTTAAGTTCAGCAAAGCTGAACATGCCGAGATTTGCTGGTTTTCTGCTGTCTTTTGCAGTATTTTTCAAGCTTAGAAAATTAATAAGGCTGGAACGCGACTAAAATCAATGCATACTAAACTAGCTATTCACTACCTAAACCACCGCACAACAAACTAATTCCTTAAACAGCAACTTAATTATTTAAAAGTTGTATAGAGTATCAAAATAAATGATATAAAAGTTTCTTTAATTTTTTATTATGAAATGGTATAATAAGAAAAGTAATAACCAAATGAGAAGTATGAACCTGATAAAATTAAATTTTATCGATATTAAAAAACATCAAAGCACTACGTGGAGGATTTATATGAAAGCAGATAAAATAATAGAATGTCAATCATTATTTTCGTGTCCTCTATGTAAAACAAAATTTAAGGTCTTAGAAGGAAAAAGCTTAGTATGTAATAATAAACACTGCTATGATATTGCAAAGCAAGGATATGTTAATTTTACCTCTATTAAGGACAATACTTATACTGAAGAGCTGTTTAAGTGTAGGAATGAAGTTTTTGACACAGGGTTTTATAATCCATTAGTTGATAAGCTAGTGGGAATAATTGCTAATTATACCAATGAAAAGAATACAGCTATCCTAGATGCAGGATGTGGTGAAGGCTTCTATATAAAAAAAATCTGCCTTGATTCACCACAAAAAAAGTTTGCCTTTGACATTTCAAAAGAAGCCATAAAAATGGCTTCAAAAGGAGTTACTGATACAGTGTGGATGACAGCAGATACAGGGAACATACCATTAAAAAATGGATGTATTGATATTCTGCTTAATATATTCGCACCAGCAAACTATTCTGAATTTAACAGAGTGCTTAAAAAGAGCGGAATCATTATAAAAGCAGTTCCTGGAAAGCTATATCTAAATGAGCTTCGCATGCTTATAAAAGACCAGCTTATAAATAAAGAATATGATAATTCATTAATATATGAGCATTTTAAAAATAATACAATTCTTATTAATACAGATAAATTATCATATAGTATGCCTGTTAATCATCAACAGGCTATAAACTTTGCAAAAATGACACCTATGCTTTCTAAAATTGACATAAATAACCTACCACTTGATAAATTAAATCATATAACTATTGATATTGATATTTTCATAGGAAACATAAAAGCTTAAAAATAATTAAAAAATAAAAAAATATTACATTATATCCCCAAATATTAAATTACGGAAGAACCAATTATAAATTAAAATACGAAGTAATTGCTTTTTCATATATTCCTTTGGCTTTCAAATAATTAACGTCTGATTGAAGTGAAAATTTTTCCAATACAATTCCTGAGTTTATTTCTAAAACATATAGTTGATTATCCATCAAAACGATATCAACAGAAGCGAAATTGATATTTATTATTTTTTAAAACCTTTAAAGCTAAAATGGTAAGTTTTTCAATAAGTTCTGGTTCTTCAATTATTGAAGCACTTGCACCTAATGCAAGATTATGCTTCCAGCCAGTATATGCTCTTATATTGCACGGAACAATATCAGATTCATTATATCTACCATATTCTTCGATTTTTAATGGATATTGTTCTGATTTATGTTCTCTTTTATTCTTCTTATCCTGCATTTTTTCAATACATAGTTCACTAAAGGTTTTAATCCCATCACCTATAACATAAGGAATTTCTTTTTTATATATTAATTCAGCTTTATTATTAAGTACAATAATCCTATACTCATTATCAAAATTGTAAAAAGGACATACAGCAAGATCACTATGCTTATATATTTCTTGTACAGCTGAAATTATTTCATCCCTTGTAGAAACCTTATATACATGATTTCCACCTGTACCTGTATTCATTTTGCATACTAACGTACCATACTTATTTAACATCTCAAGAATTAATTCAAGGCTGTCATCTACTTTAATTTTAAACTTATTGAATGGAGTCATAAAATACTCATGCAGAACAGCAGGAACTCCATTTTCTGTAAGAATACTGCACAAAGCACACTTATCATCACATAAACGTGCAGAAGCTGAATTATTATTTGGAAACTGATATCCTGTAATATACATCCTTTTTTGGACATATACCATCTGCATAACCCACTCAGTGAATAAAAGCTTTAAATCAATACTATATTCATTACAGATTTCAGTTATTATTTTTACAATCTGCCTTTTTGAATTATTCATAATCTCCACCATTCTGCTGCCATATACAGCTTATAATCTTTAAAATTTACATTCGATTGATTATAACAAAGAATCAATTTCATTTCAATAATTAATACATAATTATCTTCAAAAAGGCTTTCATATGAATATTTTATACTATATATTTATCGCCGAATATATAGGTATGTCATTAATTGAAATAATAGAAAAAAGTGATACAGCTATGTATGAAGCAAAGAAACAGGGCAAGAACACTTACTGCAGTTTTGTGGACCAATCCGCACAGTTAATGACTTTATCAGCAAAATCCTCATAAAAATCTTTCTCATGACAGATTAAAAGAATGCCGCCCTTATAAGCTTTTAATGCACGTTTTAATTCATCTTTTGCTTCGGCGTCTAAGTGGTTTGTTGGTTCATCAAGTAAAAGTAGATTTGTCTCTTTGTTTATAAGCTTGCATAGCCTTACCTTTGCTTGCTCACCGCCGCTAAGAACACGGACCTGACTTTCAATATGCTTGCTTGTGAGACCACATTTTGCTAAACATGAGCGTACTTCATACTGAGTATAAGAGGGGAAATCCTTCCATAACTCCTCAATACATGTATTATTCTTAGCTCCAGTCATTTCCTGTTCAAAATATCCTAGATAAATATAATCTCCAAGGACAACACCTCCACTTAAAGGGGGAATCATGTTTATAATGCTCTTTAACAGAGTAGTTTTACCTATACCATTTGCACCGCTAAGAACAATCTTTTGTCCCCTTTCTAAAGTGAGATTTATTGGAGTAGAAAGAGGTGCATCATAACCGATTACTAACTGATGAGCCTTAAAGATATACCGGCTTGGAGTCCTAGCTTCCTTAAAGTTAAATTCCGGCTTCGGCTTTTCCTTTAAAAGCTCGATAATATCCATCTTATCAAGTTTTTTTTGTCTAGACATCGCCATATTTCTTGTTGATACTCTTGCTTTATTTCTAGCTACAAAGTCCTTTAATTCACTTATTTCTTGTTGCTGTCTTTTATATGCTGATTCTAACTGAGACTTCTTTATTGCATATACCTCCAAAAATTTATCATAGCTGCCAGCATATCTATTCAGCTCACCATTTTCTGCATGGTAGATGACATTTGTAACAGCATTTAAAAAAGGGATATCGTGCGATATTAATATAAATGCATTTTCATAATCTATGAGATAACGTTTTAGCCATTCAATATGTATAGTATCAAGATAATTTGTAGGTTCGTCAAGAAGTAAGATGTCAGGCTTTTCTAACAAGAGCTTTCCAAGTAAAACCTTAGTACGCTGTCCACCACTAAGGTCTGAAACGTCCTTTTCAAGCCCGATATCAGTAAGACCTAAAGCGTGCCCAATTTCTTCCACTTTAGAATCAATAATATAAAAATCATGAGAATCAAGAAGCTCTTGAATAGTTCCAAATTCATCCATAAGCTCTATAACCTTATTATCATCAGCTTCAGCCATCAAAGAGCATAAAAGATTCATCTGTTTTTCTAAATCAAATAAAAAATTAAATGCAGAACTTAGTACCCTTCTAATAGTCATTCCCTTTTCAAGAACAGTATGCTGGTCAAGATAACCTACTCTTACATTCTTTGCCCATTCGATCTTGCCTTCATCAGGCATAAGATTTCCTGTTATTATATTCATAAAGGTCGACTTGCCTTCACCATTAGCACCGACAAAACCAATATGTTCGCCTTTTAATAATCTAAATGATACATTTTTAAATATTGCACGGTCACCAAAGCCGTGATTTAATTCTGATACACTCAAAATACTCATAATAATCCTCATATGCTGCTTAAAATATATATTCAAGTTATGTTTGTACACAACCTTACTGCCATTCTAATATTAGTAGTTCACTGTATATAATATCTGTATCCTGTAAATAAAGATAAGGATGCACGTTATGTATAAATTTTTATATATTAGGCAGTAATAATTTTCTATCTTAAAAACCCCATTATATGGCGTTTTGGACTGCAAAGCATTAGAATTATTTATACCGACTATATAAGTTTGCTAAAATATTATAGTAGATATATTGAAAAAATACAAGAGAAAAATGCATTATATTAAAGACAAATAAAATACATTATATTAATTACAAATAAAAGCAAAACTTACCAACATAATTATTAAAATATAGCAGATAATATCTTTGTAAGTAATAACTAAATATTTAGGAGGAATTAATTATGCCAACAGATAACACTAATAATGCTGGTAACTGTAAAGACTGTAAGAATGCAAGTCGTAATGCATCTAATACCAGTAGTAAATCAGATTCAAAAAATGCATCAAATAAAAAAGGTGCTAACGCAAAAGACAGTGCTAATAATGGAACAAATAGTAGTGCTGATGACAATGCAAAAAGCAGGACTACTGATACAGTAAATAATGATTATTAGAAAAAACAAGGCCGTCAGTACAGTACGGCCTTGTTTTTTCTTTGCAATCTTATAAAACAATTTCACCACTTGATAGCAATACCTCATTATTTACTTATTTACCTTCTTTTTACCTTATTGTCTTTTTTTTCATGATGTTATATAATTAATACATAAGATGTGCATGGACGTACTATAGTATAACATGTTGAAAGGATTGGTTATGATACAAAAAATTTTGACTTCACTTAGGTATGGTAATATTAAAACTAAAAGATTAATTATATCTATAATATTTTTTTTAATTTTGGCAATGGCATGTACAATTACTGCAATTGGCTTAAAATCTATATTATGGGGGTTAGGAGCGGTATTTTCAATTGTACTTGCAGTCATTATAATGACTTCGGTATCTTTTAAATCAAATGGGCGACTTACGCCGGTAAAAGAGAATCTAAATAAACAAAGTGCTATAAAAATAGATAATGAAGAGCAGGAGAAGCTTAACATAAACAATAATGAAAAAAACGATAATATAGATGATAAAGATAACTATGATGAAAGAGATTACATAACCAAACTTAAGCAGTCAGATTTTAAAAAAATCTTGGTTGCTAACAAAGTGAAAAAAGAACATATGCCGGTAATGATTGACTCCTCAATAAGTTATCGTATCAGACAATGTCCTGCATACATATGGACTACAAGAAGTAGTTTTTATATACTTCTTTTGGAAGAGCTACCAAGGAAAATAAAGATACCACTTTCAAAACTTAATATGATAACATATAAGCCAGGAGTTACAGCTAGAAGATTACTTGATTATCAGGAATTTCAGAAACCGTCTTTTGCATCACTTACATTCGGAAGCCTTTTGCCAGTCTACTATGAGGAAAATAATAAGGGTAGAATAATTTATAAAAAAAATCTTTATGTTTTAGAGCCTGATATAATATTTACAAGTGCCTCAATAAAAGCAGTGATGAAGCAGTTAAAATTAGATGTTACATTAAATGATAGGATAATGCAATCTGACAAATATTCATCATACTTTAAAGAAGGATATAAGATTAATTTACTATGGAAAGATGGAGTATATAATACTAAGGAGTTCAAAGCAAAGATTAGGGCAATGCTTCAAAGCATGGCAGAAGCAGATATATCTACATATTCATTTAATGAGGCTGTCATGCGGCTGATTGAAGGAAGACTTGTTACAAAGGAGTATGCAGAGTATTATATCGAATATAGAAAAAAGAATGAACATAAAAAGGTTAAACATAAATAAACGGCTTTAAAACCGTACATGGAGGAATAAAATGAATAATAATTTTTATAGCGACATAAATGGTCGCATTTATCAATATATAACTACCGCCTGCTATGTGAAGGATGAAAAAAAATATGTGGTTTATCAAGAGCTGAAGCCTAATTTTCAATATTTTATTATTGGAGAAGATGAATTTTATAATAGCTTTAATAAGGTTGATTTTGAACAAGAAACAAAAGGAAATAATAAACAAATAGAATCGAGGGCTTTAATTAAAAAAGAACCAGATATAAGCTTGATGGCATTCTTAGATGCTGAAACAATTATGGAGAAAATTAATATATTAAACGGCTTAAGAGGAAGCATGAATGAAAGCATTATTACAAGCATAGAATTGTCACTTGATATGCCGTCAGGTTTTTCAGACCTTGATACACGAATTGAGGCAGTAAAAAAAACTCTTCAGATGCATGAGAGATATGAAGGCAGAAGGCTGAGATATACTCCGTAGCAAAAAAATCAATCTTAATATGCGTATACTCTTATTAGTTTTATTTTACATAAAAATGCATATAATTAAATTGATTTTAATGCTTAAAGATTGGCAGATAGGAGTTTAAGTGACTTATGCAATTATTAATAAACCAGTGGCACAATTAAAGAAAGAGGCATCTTTTTGCTCTTTAGTTGAAGATGAGGCTGTATACGGGATGAAAGTACTTATATTATATAAGTGCGGTGAATGGTACTTTGTTAGGACACATTACAGATATGAAGGATTTATTCATGTATCTTACTTATTATTTAGTGTTGATAGAATTGATACTTGGGATAGATGCTGTAAAAAATTAATATTAATAAATCATGCAGATGTATTAAAAGAGCCAAAATACCAAAGTAATATTATAATATCATTGACAAAATCGGCACAGGTTGCAGTTTTATCAGATGAAATTGAAAATGGCTTTGTAAGCATAAAGCTTTTGGATGGAACTATAGGATATATTAGAAATGATTTTTTAAGCAGTACAAATGATGCCGGATATGAAGATGAATATTACAATATTAATATTGATAAAGGAATAAATGCACTAAGCTATATTAATATATACTTGAAAAAATCAGAGGAAGAGTTTCGAAAAGGCCTTTATTGCAGAAGCCTTAACATATCTTGGAAGTCAATATAGATGGGGAGGAAGAACACCACTTGGAATTGATTGTTCAGGATTATGTTTTACTGCTTATTTAATGAATGGATTAATTATATTTAGAGATTCGGTTATTAAAGAAGGATTTCCTATTCATGAAATTTCATTTAAGGATATTAAACTAGGAGATCTTTTATATTTTAGGGGACATATTGCTATGTATATAGGCGGCTACAAGTATATCCATTCTACAGGAAGCTTTAATGGTGTTATAATTAACAGCCTTAATCCTTTGGATTCTGATTACAGGCAGGATCTTCATGAGACATTATATGCGGCAGGGAGCGTGTTTTGATGAAAGCGGCTGATATGCACTGTGATACCATATTAGAAATAATGGATAGCAAAAAAAAGAAAGAAAACTTAAATCTACGTGAAAATAATCTGCATATTGATCTAATAAAGCTTAAAAAAGGTGATTACCTGCTTCAAAATTTTGCGATGTTCATTGACCTTTTGTTATATGATAATCCCTTTGAATACTGTTTGGAAATGATTGATCTTTATTATAAGGAGCTTGAAAAAAATAAAGATCTGATACTTCCTGTTTATACATATAAAGACATTATTAGTAATTATAAAACAGGGCATATGTCGGCACTTTTAGCAATTGAAGAAGGCGGGGTATTAAAAGGAAGTCTTTCAAACTTAAGGAATTTTTATCGTTTAGGTGTTAGGATGCTTACACTTACATGGAATTATATTAATGAAATTGGTTATCCTAATGCCGTAAAGACAGATAATATAGATGAATTATATGGAATGTATAATGATAAAAATGGGTTAAGTTGCTTTGGCATTGAATGTATAGGTGAAATGGAGAAATTAGGTATTATAATTGATGTATCACATTTATCAGATGCAGGTTTTTATGATGTATTAAAATATACAAAAAAGCCTTTTACTGCAAGCCATTCAAATTCAAGAAGCATCTCAAGCCATGCAAGAAATATGAGCGATGATATGATAAAAGCACTATCGATGAGAGGTGGTGTGATGGGGATATGTTATCATCCTCCGTTTTTGATAAATCAATTAAGCAGTAGTGAAGAAGCTATGCATGCAGGTATTGGTACGTAGTATAGTAGAGCATATAAAATATATAAAAAACATTGCCGGTTATGAATGTATCGGATTAGGTTCTGATTTTGATGGAATGAAACCTAATGTTGATATGAAGGATGCTTCCTGCCTTCCTATTTTAGAGGATGAATTATGGAAATCAGGCTTTTGTGGGGAGCAGATAGAAGCTATTTTCCATAAAAATGTCCTCAGACTATATAAAGAAATATTAAAATAAGAGTGATTTTATTAAATAATCTATATAAAATTAACAAAAAATCATGAATTAGCAAAAAAAATTAATAACTACTATTGTAATATTTTAAATTTTGCGATATCATTTAAAATAATAGTATATAAAGTAAAATAATAATAAAACTTTATTTGGATATAATTATACTAATGCTTGTATTTCAAAAGCTCAAGAAAGGAAAGGTGCAGATATGGCTAGAGGCAGAAAGCCGAAAAATGCAGAAACTAATGTGACTGAAATTAAACCAGCTGAAATTGTGGAGAATGATACTAAGGAGGTAGAAGCAGCAGATGTTTTAGACGCTTCTATGGAAAAGGAAGATAATGTAGCCAAACCTGTTAAAGTAAAAAAACAAACAAAAGCTAAAACTGATAAAAAGACAGATAAAACTAAAGAAGTCATTAAAAAACCAAGAGTAAAAAAATCAAAAGCAGAACCTGATTTAAATATTACCGAAGTAGATACTTCTGTGGTAGATACTGCTGAGGCAGATACTTCTGTAGTAGGTATTACTGAGGTAGATGCTACTGAGGTAGATGCTTCTGTGGTAGAAGATACTACTGAGGTAAATACTTTTGAGGTAGATGCTGTAGAAGAAGTAAAAGCTTCTGAACCAGAGAAGAAAACTGATATATTACCAGCAAAAAGAAAATATACAAAAAGAACAGAAACACCTGCGGCTCCCCCAAAAAGAAAATATACAAAAAGAACAGAAGCATCAGCAAAAGTTGATAAAGTAGAAGCAGTAAAAGCACCAGAAAAGAAAGCTGTGAAAGAGAAAGCTCCTAAAAAGATTACTGAAAAGATTGTAGTACAAGCTAACGGAGCTGAGATTGATACTAGAGTATTAACAGAAAAAGCTATAGCTGACTGGGTGGCAAGAGGTCATAACAAATCTGATCTAAAATCAATTGTATTATATATCAAACCTGATGATTGGGCAGAATATTATGTTATAAATGATATTGATAGAGAAAAAATAGGACTGGAATAATAATGTGCTGAAGCAGTTAGTCAAAAGGACGAACAGCTTCAGCATAATATTAATCACAAAATACACGAAATGATATTAAAAGGATAAAACAACACAAAAACAGAATACCAACAATACAAAAAGTGAAATCAGAAGATAATACGCAAAATCATAAATTTAACTTGACGTTTAAAGAAAATTCTAATATAATGAAGATATAATAAAAGTAATATTTACCTTAAAAGGAGAATTGTGATGAAGAGAAATATAATATTAATTGCGGATGATTCGGAAATTAACAGACAAATAATAAGTAATTTGTTCTCTGATTCATATGAGATATTAGAAGCAAGAGATGGAAAGCAGACTCTAGATTATGTGGATGAATATAGCAGTCAGATTGCAATAATACTGTTAGATTTAGTAATGCCGAATGTAGATGGTTTATCAGTACTTAGAACATTAAGCGAAAAAGGGATACTTAACGAGATACCTGTTATAATGGTAACAGGAGAAGCTTCAGGACATGAAGAAGAAAAAGCCTATGATTTAGGAGTATCAGAAGTTATAAGGAAACCAATTGAATCTTATGTTGTAAAAAAACGAGTACAGACTATAATAGATTTATATATACATAAGAATAATCTTGAAGATCTTGTAAAGAAGCAGATGAGTTCTTTAGAAGAACAAGAAAGACGTCTTAAAACAATTAATACCCAAGTAATAGAGACATTAAGCACGGTTGTTGAATTCCGTAATTTAGAATCAGGTATGCATATTAAGAGGATTAAGTTTTTTACAAAGATACTTCTTGAGTATGCTAAAGACTTATATCCTGAGCTTATGCTGACTCCTGAAAGAATTGAGATGATATCTTCCGCAACAACTATGCATGATGTGGGTAAGATTTCTATTCCGGATACAATTTTATTAAAACCTGGAAAATTAACAAACGAAGAATTTGACGTGATGAAATCCCATACAATTAGGGGATGTGAAATAATAAAAAGCGTATCTGCAAGGATTGATGATGAATATTTTAAGATATGCTATGACATAGCAGGTTATCATCATGAAAGATATGATGGAAGAGGATATCCGTATAAGCTTGCTGGTGAAGAGATTCCTTTTGAAGCACAATATGTGGCAGTTGCAGATGTATATGATGCTTTAGTCAGCGAAAGATGCTATAAAAAAGCCTTTACAACCGAACAAGCATATAATATGATTATAAATGGAGAATGTGGCGCATTTTCACCGAAAGTGATGAAATGTTTTGAACTTGCCAAAAAAAAGTTTGAAGAATTAGCGTCAAAAAATGAAATGTAACATGGAGATTAATATGGTTGATGTAATTATTCCTGTATATAAGCCGAACTACGAATTTTTTAAATTACTTAACATGCTGTTTATACAGACAGTACTTCCAGAAAAGATTATACTTATGGTGACGTTTGCAGAAGGAGCTGATGTTAGTGATATAAAAAAAAGTATATTAAGCTATATAGAGGATAAAAAACTTAATGTAAAAAAGTCTATTAAAATTGAGCTTCATGCCGTTAATAAGCATAAATTTGATCATGGAGGAACAAGACATGAAGCAGTTAAGTATTCTGATTCAGAGATACTTATGTTTATGACTCAAGATGCCTCTCCAGTAGATGAATATTTAATTGAAGAGATTACTAAGCCATTTTTAAATACAGAAATTGCCGCTGTTTATGCACGGCAGATTGCTAAAGAAGAAGCAGACGCAGTTGAGATATATTCTAGGATATTTAATTATCCTAGTGTAAGCAGTACAAAGTCTAAAAAGAATATAAAAAAGCTTGGAATTAAAACATATTTTTGTTCTAATGTATGTGCTGCATATAGAAGAAGTATCTATGATGAAGCTGGCGGTTTTAAGAAGAAAATCATATTCAATGAAGATATGGTTTATGCTTCTGAAATAATTAAAAGAGATTATGTTATATACTATAATGCAGAAGCTAAAGTATATCATTCACATAATTATTCATGGATACAACAGTTTAATAGAAATTTTGATTTAGGAGTATCTCAAGAGGACAACAAAAAAATATTTGATGAAGTATCATCTGAAAAAGAAGGAACAGTTCTGGTAAGGCTGATGTTTGAATTTTTACTAGATAGGAAGAAGTATCTTTTGGCTTTAGGTTTTATAATTGAATGTATATTTAAATATATGGGATATTTTTTGGGTAAGCATTATAAACTGCTTCCAAAGAGATTAGTATTGATGTGCAGTATGAATAAAGAATATTGGAACATATAAAGCAAACAAAAGTAATTTTAATGGCTATGTATACCGCATAAGGCATGAAATTTACATCATATCCAAGTATTAGAGCCTTATGCGGTATATGGTGGGAATTTTTAGGGATGAAAATGATAAGAAAAACACTTTTCATTTTCATCCCTAAAGCAGTATATATAGTCGGTGATAAATAATTCTAATGCTTTGCAGCCTAAAAAGCCATATATGCAAGCTTTTAACAAGCTTGATTTTCAGACCGCAAAGCATGCTGAACAAGTTTAACAAAGAATTATTAATCACCGACTATATAGACTATATATATAATATAGGCAGTGGAGTGACCGTATGGATAACATTAATATAATTATGGCATCATATCAAGGTGGGAGATATATTAAAGAGCAGATTGAGTCTCTGCTTAATTCTTATTATAGAGAATTTGTTCTGCATATTTTCGATGATGGTTCATCAGATGAAACGATTAATATTGTAAAAGAATATGAACTAAAATATCCTGATAAGATAAAATTACATGTTAATAAAAGAAATCTAGGTCATGTAAATAATTTTTTGAATGGTCTTATTACGCTTTCCTCCTCTGAATCAATGAAGGCAGGATATTATATGTTCTGCGATCAGGATGATATATGGGAAAAAGATAAAATCAGCTTATTTATAAAAAGAATGAAAAAACTTGAGGCAAAATATGGCAAAAATCATCCGCTACTTGTATTTTCTGATGCGGCTGTTGTTGATGAAGAGCTTAAGCTTATATATCCTTCTTATCATAAATCGCAGATGCTTAATACGAATAAATTAGAACTGTCATCTATACTTATGGAAAATAAATGCAGTGGATGTATGATGATGATTAATTCAGAACTAGCAGAGAAGATTAAAAGACTTCCAACTCTTGCAAGATATCACGATTGGTGGATAGCACTGATAGCGGCGGCATTTGGCAATATCAGTTATATTAACAAGCCTTTGATACTATACCGCCAGCATAGCCAAAATGAGGTAGGGAATCAAGGAAGGCTTGATTATATAGCAGATAGGATAATGAACTTAAAAAGCCAAAAGAGTGCACTTAAGAGCGTGCAGAGACAAGCTTTCGAGTTTCTTAGAATATATAGGAACGAGCTTGATGATGAGTCAATTGAGATAGTAGAGAGATTTTCTTGCTTGTCTAAGGAGTCCTTCGTTAAGAGAAGGATAATTATTATGAGGTATGGGTATTTTAAAAGTACTTTTCTTAGGAATATAGGAGTAATGTTTTTGATATAGTGCTATATATTCGGTGATAAATAATTCTTTGCTATATTTGTTTAGCAAAGAATTATTTATCACCGAATATATATACTCTGTTACTTTAAGTAAGTTTAGGGTGTTGTAGATGTGATGCAACATACTTAATGTGTTTTGATGAATATTATTCAAATGGTAAAAATTGTTATATGTCTGTTACTCAATTGGTATATTTTCTAAGAAACCATCTGAATATATTAATTCATAATCAGAAGTGATGAATACTGCATAGGTATCTTCTAGAGAGTTAATTAGCTCTAGTCCTTTTTCGAGACCTAATGCGAACACTGAAGTACTTAGAGCATCACCGTCTACTGAGTACTTAGATATTATTGTGACTGAAATTAGTCCGTTATCACATGGGTAGCCAGTTTTGGTATCTAAGATGTGATGATAAAGCTGTTCATCTTCTATAAAATATCTTTCATAGATTCCTGAGGAAACAATTGATACATCGTTTAGCTTCATGACAGCAATTGCTTCACTGTATGATTCAAAGGGTTTTTGGATTCCGATATTGAACGAATTATTATCAGGACGCCCGCCTATAAGCAGTAAATTACCGCCTAAATCAATAATGGCACTTTTTACTCCTTGAGATAAAAGATAGTCTTTTATGCGGTCAGCAATATAACCTTTTGCTATTGCACCTAGATCAATTCCTGATTCTTTGTCTGAAAAAGTAAATGTGTTATTTTCTATTGACAAGTTAGTATAATCAATATGTTTTAGAGCTTCTTTTATATTATTTTCATCAGGTACCTTTTTTGTTTCTTTAAAATCCCATAAATTTGTCAGTGGTGCGGCTAATATATTAAATACACCGTCAGTAAGGCTTGAATAATATAAGTCCTTTATTATTAATTCTTTAGTTTCATTAGAAACTGTATATGTTTTTTCATGGTTTAATATATAAATATCACTGTTTGTTAGCGTTTTACTAAAAAGGTTTTCATAATAATCACACAATCTTATGCATTCATCTAGAAGTTCTTCATTTTTGGAATCATATATTGTTACTGTAACGATTGTATCTAGCTTAAATGAAGAACGAGATATAGGAACAACATTTTCACTTATATCAGCCTTCTGATTATCATTTACATCATTAGGTTCATTCGTAGAATTACTTGCTAATGTACAGGCTGAGGATAATAATATCAGGATTGAAAGACATAATATAAGCATGTAAGCATGTTTTTTATAGTTAATTAGCATAATATACCTCATCCATATAATTTAATTTCACCGAAATTATAAAATTCATTCTAATAAAAAGAAGGAACAATGTCAAGATAAACAATATGTATTGGATATGTATTGAGCTATTTACGGAATGATTATGATATGATAGAATGCTTTTATAATATATCAGAGGAGATATGTATATGGAAAAAAGTAGAAAAATCAGAGACGTTGTATTTTTCATTTTAGCATCAGCTATTATTTTATCAATTGGTATCTATATTAAACAGAAACCAGAAAAAATTAATGCAAAGAAACATTATCTAATGGAACTTTCACTTCACATAAGGAAGCACCAGAAAATGGATATGCAAATGATGTTACTATAACTATTACTGATGGTAAGATTGTATCAGTGTTATGGGAAGCTTACAATGAAAAAGGAACTAAAAGAGTTATGTCACAAAACGGTCAATATGTAATGACAGAAAATGGTCCTACTTGGGCAGAGCAAGCAGATGCTCTTGCGGCATATGTAATAGAAAATCAAGGTCTTACAGGAATGTCTATTGATGAAAAAGGTAAGACAGATGCAATTGCATCAGTAAGCATAAGCGTTAGTGATTTTGTGGAGCTTGTTACAGAATGTCTTTCAGAAGTCGCTAGTGGGCGATGAGCGATAAAAAAATGATAGCAATTTCTTACCTAAAGCAGTATATTGGGTTGACAAACCATAAGTATATT
This sequence comes from Holotrichia oblita, assembly GCA_023690525.1. Classification (NCBI taxonomy): domain Eukaryota; kingdom Metazoa; phylum Arthropoda; class Insecta; order Coleoptera; family Scarabaeidae; genus Holotrichia; species Holotrichia oblita. The sequence continues at coordinate 15,313 of JALQSN010000077.1, forward strand.
GATAAAATACTGAAAAGCGTTACAACACTAAAGTGCATAAACAATTTTTCTAAGCCGCTATGCTACTTTGTGTATCAAGACCCAAAGTAGTATAGAAAAAGTGAGGTAGAACATGAGGACCATAGTATTATCTATATTAGTTGATAATACAGCCGGTGTATTAAGCAGGGTATCCGGCTTATTCAGCCGTCGCGGCTACAATATTGACAGCTTATCCGCTGGTAATACAGAGGATGAGAATTATACAAGGATGACTATAGTAGTTAGCGGAGATGAACAGATACTAGAGCAGATAAGGAAACAGCTTGAGAAGCTAGAGGATGTAATAGAGATAAAAGAGCTTACATCAAGTAATTCTGTATGCAGAGAACTGATGCTTATAAAAGTTGCTGTCGATGGTGAAAAAAGGCAGTCGGTTATCTCTATAGCAGATATTTTCCGTGCAAAAATTGTTGATGTTGGTCTTGATTCGTTAATGATTGAATTAACAGGAAATCATGCTAAGATTAATGCATTCCTTAATTTATTAAGCGATTTTAAAATACTTGAAATAGCTAGAACCGGCTTGACTGGTCTGACAAGAGGTTCTGATGACAGTTCTGATTTCACTGAATAATTAATTAGGAGGATAAAGTAAGATGGCAAAGATTTATTATCAGCAAGACTGCAACCTTTCATTATTAGACGGAAAGACAATTGCAGTAATCGGCTATGGAAGCCAAGGACATGCACATGCATTAAACTTAAAGGAATCAGGGGTTAATGTAATTATTGGATTATATGAAGGAAGTAAATCATGGTTTAGGGCAGAGGCGGCAGGCTTTGATGTATATACTACGCAAGAGATCTTTGCTAAAAAGGCAGATATCATCATGATATTAATTAATGATGAAAAGCAAGCTAAGATGTATAAAGAATCAATTGAGCCAAATCTAGAAGCAGGTAATGCACTTATGTTTGCACATGGCTTTGCAATTCATTTTGGACAGATTGTTCCACCAAAGGATGTTGATGTTTTTATGATTGCGCCTAAGGGTCCTGGACATACAGTAAGAAGCCAGTATCAAGAAGGTCAGGGTGTTCCATGCCTTATTGCAGTACATCAGGACGCAACTGGCAAGGCTCATGAGCTTGGACTTGCATATTCACTTGGAATCGGCGGAGCAAGAGCAGGTGTTTTAGAGACTACATTCCGTGAAGAAACAGAAACAGATTTATTCGGTGAGCAGGCAGTACTTTGTGGCGGTGTTACCCAGCTTATGAAGTGTGGCTTTGAGGTATTAGTTGAAGCAGGATATGAGCCAGAGAGTGCATATTTTGAATGTATTCATGAGATGAAGCTGATTGTTGACTTAATTAATGAAAGCGGCTTTGCAGGAATGAGATATTCTATTTCAAATACTGCTGAATATGGCGATTATATGACAGGTCCAAGGATAATAACAGAGGATACTAAGAATGCTATGCGTCAAGTACTAAAAGAAATCCAAGAAGGTACATTTGCACGTAACTGGTGCTTGAGAATCAAGTTGGATGTCCTAATTTTAATGCTAAGAGAAGGATTGAATCAGAGCATCAGCTTGAGAAGGTAGGAGCAGAGCTTAGGAATCTGATGAGCTGGACTAAGAAGAAGAGGCTTTTAGATAATTAATAGAATCTAAGATATTAGCAGAGTAGGTAGAGTAAGGATGGATGTGCTCTACCTACTTTTATTATTTGTTAATATTATCATGCTTTATTGTGTTGTGGGTTTAGGAGCAAATAATGAAAAGTGAATTTGAAAATTGGAGCATAGAAGCAGGAACGCTAAGTGATATTGATGACTTAGAAAAACTATATAATGACATAAACGATTATCTTCAACTAAAAATCAATTATGCTGGCTGGAGAAAAGGTATTTATCCTGTTAGAGAAACTGCAGAAGCAGGTATTGAGGAAGGAAATCTATTTATCCTTAGAGTTGGGGGTAAAATTGCAGGTTCTATTATCTTAAATCATAAGCAGGAAGAAGCGTATAGCGAAGTAGTATGGGGAATAGAAGCGGATAACAGCCAAGTAATTGTAATACATACGCTAGTCGTTCACCCTGAATTTATAAAACAAGGTGTTTCGCTAAAATTAATGAGCTTTGCAAAAGACTATGCTATACAAAAAGCCATGAAATCAATTCGTTTAGATGTAGCAATTCAAAATATACCAGCCATATCTTTGTATGAAAAATGCGAATACAATTATATTGGAACAGTTGACTTAGGATTGCCGTATGAGCATTTAAAATGGTTTAAGCTATATGAATTTGTATTGTAAAACCATCTTATAAAATAAACGCAAGTTGTTTCTTGAAAAATATCACTTTATATTTAATAATTATTAGTTACGCTAACTATTGATAAATAATCTAGGTAACGAACTTATATAATTAACAGGAGAAATTATAATTATGAATAGCATATATGGAATATGGATTGGCAAAAAAATGCTTTTTGCGAATACTGAAAAGTTATCTATTGTGTTTTTAAGAGAAAATATGAATGTTATCAGTCTTACAAAAAATAATGGAAAATTATTAAGCGTGACTTATGCTGAATTTGTAAGTGGCAAGTATGATTTCACTGTATGTATGCTTGATGCGTCGGGCAAAACTATTTTTTCATCAGAAAATGGTAAATCATTTATAGCTCGTCATGAGTCTGACAGTTATGAAATTTTGGATAATAAACTGATATATAAAACATATAATGGAAAAATATATCAGAGTGAACTTGCCGAAAGAATTAATATAGGTAGTTCAATGGACTGCGGTAAAAATTACAGGGCATTAAGTGTTGCAAAAAGATTAGAAATGTGGAATTTAGGAGCATATTGCGAACATAATGATGATGAATTAAAAACGCAAATAAACGCTCATAAGTTTTCAGTTGTGTATAATACAAGTGCCGAACGGAACTATCATTATTGCCGTTTTGGTGGAAATGGTTATTGTGAAGAAGGATATGCAATGTTGCCTTTGATTGCCATACAATCAAAGAGTGTGCAAATGCACGATGACTTTACAAAATATATAGACGGTTATACACCTAATACAGAATATTTTACAGATTTTTCATGTAACTTTCCAGAAGATGGTTCATGGTGCTGGTCTTTGAACAATGATGAGGAAAATGAAATAGTTTTGTATGGGTGTAATTTGGGCGAATATAGGTTTTCACCGCCTAAAGAAAGCGATTTATATGAAATAATCTGTTAATTTCATTCGGGTGATTAATTGCTTTTGCTATTGTTTCAACATTTTCCGATGTTCGCTACGCTTACGTGTGAGCGAGTGTAGTTGAGTATCTGAGTAAGTTCTTACGTTTCCAAAAAGATACTTTGAAAAATGCCACAGAGACGGTGGAGAGGCTACAACTAGAGCAGTTCAAGAAACAGAAAGCTGCCGATTTGTCAATGGCGACAAATCATAAGTGTTTGCACGATTGTTAATGAAAATTAATGATAATTAAAGATTGCGCTTGACAATCGTTAACAAGCGTTATATACTGTTAATGAAGATAAACGCGGGTCGACACGCGCCATACTTCAAAAACAGTATGGAGGTAAAAATATGTTCATTGAAGAAAGACACCAGGCAATACTCGACATTGTACAAGCAGACGGACGAATATCAATTGGTGATATCCAAGAAAAATTCGATGTGTCTGTTGATTCGGCGCGTAGAGATTTACGGATTCTTGAAGAGAAAGGATTGCTCAAACGAACACATGGAGGAGCTATTTTTTTTGCCGCAAGTAGGGTTATGTCCCCCAAGGCATAGAGATATGAAAAACATGGAAATTTGGGATAATTATGTCGCTATCGCCAAAAAAGGATGCGAGTTCGTCAAAGAAAATGATATTATTTATATAACAAGTGGTTCAGTTGGCTTCATTATGTTAAAATATTTACCAAGAGACATCAAATACACTCTTGTTATAAACTCTGTATCGTTGGCAGACGAATTGAAGTTTTGGGATAATGTGACGGTTTACATTGTTGGCGGTAAAATGCGTATGCACTCGACAACTTCTCTTGTTGATAGCTTCGCCACCGCTTTTGTTAAAAACATGCACTTTGATGTTTGCTTTATTACAGGTGCAGGATACGACGCAGATTTCGGTTTCTCAAACGGAACTGACGAGACAGCGACTTTTCAAAGAACGGTTATTGAAAATTCTCGTAAAAAGATACTCTTGATGCCAAACCAAAAAATAGGCTTCAAAGCGTTCATTAAGGTCTGTGATACCAATAAATTTGACACCTTAATCACTGACTGGGATGCAGTCGAGGATGAATTGAACAGGATTGAAGAAAAAGGTGTACAAGTAATTGTAGTTGAAAAAGAATAGCCAAAGGTATTAAATTAATAAATTTATTTGATAAATATAAGGAGAAATATGGAAAGTTACTTCAGTAAAATTAGAAAGATGATAGGACAAGAGTGTCTTATGATTGTAAGCGCTGGAATATTCTTATATAAAGATGATAAGGTTCTTCTTCAAAAACGACAGGACAGTAATTCATGGGCGATGCACGGCGGTGGTGTTGAAATTGGTGAAATTGTTGAGGATACGGCTAAACGTGAGTTATTTGAAGAAACTGGACTTGTAGCAAATAAGCTTGAGCTTCTTGGAGTTTTTTCAGGTGATGATAGAATGTTTTCATATCCAAATGGTGATAAAGTTTACTCAATAGGTGTGATTTATGTTTGTAATGATTTTTCAGGTGATTTAGTACCTGATATAAATGAGGTTAAAGAATTAAAATGGTTTGATATCAATAAATTACCAGATGAAATATGGAAACCTAATCAAAAACCATTAATGGCTTTTATAAATTTTATAAAGTGTAAAAGATAAAGCCATTTTTAGTGCACTGTCAATTATACACTTGTTTTTACTACCGACTATATAGTTTTGACATTAATACTTTACGAGGTAAGCTGAATGGAATGGAAAGATAAATATACAAAAAAATCAAGACCAAGCTATGATGATTTGCTTGATTTTTTAGAACCGCATATCCGCAGTTTGTTTTTATCCTTTGATGATGAAATGCGCAAGCGGTTTCAGGTGCATAATAAATACCATCGTTATCTGAACACAGCAGGTTGGGCATATGGATATGGTCGGTCTTACAGTTGTGAGTTGCTGGCGGTTACGATACAAAACGATTGCTTTAACGTAATGGATGTAGAGATAACGAACGAGGATTCGTTACAAAACGCTTTGGATAAAGCACAAAAAATGTATGAAGACGGATTCGAGGAGCGTTATGCCTCTATATGTGAGAAACGGCGCAAAGATCAGATCGAACGTTCTAAAAAACGTGTAGAACGTGAAAAAAAGCAATTGGGCGAACTGACGGCAAGTGTTTCTCCCGATAAGCTTAACGTATTTAAGTGGTGTAAAAAAGTATCCCAGAAGGATTTGTTAAGGCTTTACCAGAGCGAAGCAAAAGGGTTGATGGACGAAGAGTTGCTCGATGAGATAGGCTTCACCTTTTATACTCGTTGCAAACAGTCTAAGGATGCACTCCCATTGTTAAACGATGGTCAGATCCTTTGCCATCACTGCGGTGCTATTGTAAAATCATTGGGTTATGCCTGTGTAACGCACTGTGAATGCGGATATTGCTATACATATCGCGAATATCGGCGTAGTTTTAATGCAAGCAATATGCCTGCGCACCGAGCCCAACCAATATTTGACACTTTTATAGCCAAATTACCAGTATGCTGGGATGCAAAGCAAAAAATGCTGTTAATCGACTGGCTGATCCACGAATGCCATGTCACCCTCATGTCGGGAGAAAAAGGTAGAAGCGTCTGCCTAAACCTTATTGAAGGGACTACCGCACAGTTGCGCGAACTGTTGGAGATGTTAGCTGGTCATTGAGGGCAATCTGAATGAAAACATTAATCCCCCAGCTATGCTGGGGGATTAGAATAAGTAGATATAAGAAAAACTATGGATAGATATCAAATCATAATTTACACATTTAACGTATTAAAGTCAATCATAAAATTTTCATAGATATTGACCTTGACCGTATCCTTAAAGGAGTAGTTCCGTGGATATAGGTTCTCGTCTGTAAAGTGATAAACAGTAACTACTTGATTTTGAGGGTTCACAATCCAATACTCTTTTACACCTGACAATAAATAGAGATTGAGTTTTCTAATATAGTCATGTATAGGATTTCCTGGAGAAACAATTTCAATAATCCAGTCTGGCGCACCATTACAGCCTTTATCGTTAAGTTTGTCAGTGTCGCAGATAACGCTCAAGTCAGGTTCAAGGTAGGTTTTATTATCTTTATTAAGATAAACAGCAAATGGGGCAGAATAGACCTCGCAGGAACTTTTGATATCTTCAATGTATCTGCCTATGCGTAAATGTAAAAAAGACGATACCTTTTGATGTATCCTGCTTGGAGGAGTACCATGTAATATATATGCCCGTCAATCAGTTCGGCTCTTAGCTCGTCTTTTAGGTCATAGATGTCATCAATAGTGTAGATGCGTTCCTGTGGCAGTGCCATAGTATCACTTCCTTTCTTTTTCTAGAGGAGGAGAGGTAAATAGTATTATTGTTGCCGTGTTTTAAACATTTTAACCTTTTCAGCTAAAACATTCAAGTGTGTTTAAAATCCAAAATTAATATTGTGTAAGGCATTTATTAAGCTACAAAATTATATGCTTAAATATTTAGGCTCTGTCCGAAAATAACTTCCATTTTTATTTTGCTGAAAGGCTTGTATATATGGCATTTCAGCAAAATAAAAATGGAAGTTATTTTTAAGAGGTACATTTCCACATCAGAAATAAAGAATTATTTTGTTTCTTGAAAAATATCCCTTCACATTATATAATAATTATTAGTTACAGTGACTGTTTATAAAAATACTAATTTATATTATTGGGAGAAATCAATGTCGAAAAAACCTTATATCGTCGGAATAAGCGGTGGAACCTGTAGTGGTAAATCAACATTATCTGACAGCCTGAAAAAAATACTTGATAAAAAATATACAGTATCGCTTCTGAATATGGATAATTATTATCAATGGTCGGCGATGAAAACAACCGCTCCAATAACCCGTATAGAATATCCCGAACACAATCACCCAGACGCAATTGATAAAGATAGCTTATATAAAGATTTCATAGTTGCAATTTCTGATAATTTTAATGACATTGTTTTAATCGAAGGTCTATTTGCGCTTTTTTTCGACCAGATCAGAGAAAAGCTTGATTTAAAAGTCTTTGTTGATTTAAGAAGTGATGAACGTATGTATCGGCGGATTAAGCGTATGTATGAATCATTAGACGATACAGCACGAAGATACCTTGATACGGTACGCTATCGTCATGATGAATTTGTAGAACCGACGCGATGGCACGCCGATATTGTTATAAACGGCACATTAGACAAAAATTCAGGTACAAATATCATCATATCATATATAGAGGCACAGATAATAAATAAATTATGAAGTGAACCAATGAGTTATGATATATACACAGGCTTATTAAAAGCCTTTCCATTACCAACATTAAATGGTGATGATGTAAACTTTTCATATATAAATAACCAAGAAAAGTTTGAAACACTAAAAGAAAGTTATCCGATAGAGCAAGAGTATTAGCCGAATGTTTGCTTTCTATTGGTTTGAAGGATCGGTCAGTTTTCATAATGCCATATAGCGAATTAATATTTACGGAGGTTCAATGTTTAATATTTTAATTATAGAAGACGATGCAGTAATACGTACAGAACTAAAAACATTGCTTGAAAAATACGGCTATAACGTAATTGTTACGGATGATTTTAAAAATGCCGTAAGTTTTGCCATTGATAGCAACCCGCACCTTATACTGCTTGATATTAATCTGCCTAGATATGACGGGTATCATATCTGCCGTGAACTCCGTAAGCAGTCAAAAGTGCCGATTATCATTGTGACGAGCCGCGACAGCGATATAGATGAGCTTATGAGCATGAATTTAGGTGCGGACGATTTTATTACGAAACCATACAATACACAGATTTTACTTGCGCGGATATCCGTTATATTAAACCGAGTTTATAATAATGAAACGCCTAATATTCTGACTTTTGGCGGTCTGATTCTTGACACGGAAAAGTGTAATAAAATGCGGTCAAAAAACTGCCGAATTGACGAAAAATGAACTACGTATAATTGCCTTGCTCATTAGAAATAAAGATGCGATTACTTCTCGTGATGATATAATGAACGAATTATGGCAGTCGGACGAATTTGTTGACGATAATACATTAACCGTCAACATCAACCGTCTGCGTAAAAAACTTGATGAAATCGGAGCTTTAGATATATTAAAAACCAAGCGCGGACAGGGGTATTCGTTATGCGACTCATCACATTCATAAAAGATAAAGCAACGTATATCGTATTAAATATATGCGTTTCGGGATTCAGTGCGCTTCTTTTATATATGGTGACAGCAGAATTGTTTTTCATTTTGTTTATTCCATGTATTTATCTTATAGGCTGTGTTGCTGTTCTCTTGATAGAATTTATAAGAAAAAACAATTATTACAAAAAATTATACGAAATATTAGACAGCATTGATAAAAAATGTCTGCTTTCTGAAATAATAGAAGAACCGCATTTTATTGAGGGGCAGATACTCGTAGACATTATGAAAACGACAAACAAAGCGATGAATGACGAAATAGCGAAATACAGTCTTTCGTCTGCGGAATATAGGGAATATATTGAGCTTTGGGTGCATGAAATAAAAACTCCTATTGCCGGAGCGAAACTGCTTTGCGAGAACAACGGCAACAGCGTTCTGCTTGATTCTTTGCAAAAGATAGATAAATATGTTGAGCAGGCGCTTTTTTATTCTCGCAGCAATAATGTCGAAAAAGATTTTTTGATTAAGGAAGCGGAAATAAGAGAACTTATAAGCGGTGTTTTGCGCAAAAATTCAAAATTTTTTATAGATAATAAAATAACCGTCAATCTTGCAAAATCTTGATGTATCGGTTTTTACGGATGTTAAATGGACAGACTTTATATTCAGTCAAATTTTGGATAACTCGGTTAAATACGGGAGTAAAAACATTAAAATTTATGCCGAAGAACACAAAAGCCATGTTTCGCTTTTTATTTGTGATGACGGGATAGGCATACCAAACAGGACATAAGCCGCATATTCGATAAAGGCTTCACAGGCGAGAACGGCAGGAGATACGCAAAATCAACGGGGTTGGGATTGTATCTGTGTAAAAAGCTATGTTTGAAAATCGGATTGAACATATCCTTAAAATCGAAGCAAGGTGAAGGAACAAGCGTAGAAATCATATTCCCGAAAAGCAATATGCACAGCATTTTGTGAAAACAGTATAAACTTACAAAAGTGTAAGGTTAATGTAAGGTAAATCTATGGAAGCCTGTTTTAATGTCGTATAAAATAAAGACATAATATACACCATCAACGAAAGATTTGAAGCGCAGCTTGCGTTAGAAAATATTAAAGTGACGGAGTTTAAACAAACGGAGGAATAGACATGAGTATATTACAGGTGCATGCCATAGAAAAATATTACGGTAATAAAAACAATTTAACGAAAGCTCTATCAGGAGTCAGCTTTGAAGTTGAAAAAGGCGAATATGTCGGCATAATGGGAGCTTCCGGCAGTGGAAAAACTACATTGTTAAACTGTGTTTCCACCATTGATAATGTAACAAGCGGAAATATTATCATAGATGGAAAAGATATAACGACGCTTAAATCAAAAGCTCTCGCTAAATTCAGGCGGGAAGAATTAGGGTTTATCTTTCAGGACTTTAATTTACTTGATACTCTCACAGCATATGAAAATATAGCACTTGCGCTGACAATTTTAAAGGAGAATCCAACAAAAATTGACACGAAAGTAAAATCGGTTGCTGAACTGCTCGGCATATCCGATATTTTAATCAAATACCCCACTCAGATTTCGGGCGGTGAAAAACAGAGAGTTGCCGCCGCCGCGAGAGCAATCATAACGAAACCGTCGCTTGTGCTTGCGGACGAACCGACAGGTGCGCTTGACAGTAAATCATCAAGACAGCTTTTAGAAAGCTTACAAAAACTTGTACGTGGGTTTAATGCGACAATCCTCATGGTAACGCACGACGCGTTCGCGGCAAGTTATTGCGACAGAATATTGTTTATTAAAGACGGAAAACTGTTTTCCGAACTTGTTAAAAAACCGGCAGCCGGAAAGAATTTTTTAATAAAATCATTGAGGTTGTGGCTTTGCTTGGAGGTGACAACGATGTATTTTAAGTTGGCACTCCGTAATGTAAAAAAAAGTTTCCGTGATTACGCAATCTACTTTCTAACGCTGATGTTAGGCGTTTGTATTTTTTATATATTTAATTCTATTGAGAGCCAGCAGAGCATAATGGAACTAACGAAAGCGCAATCAGAAAGTATTCGGATGTTAAATCAAATAATGAATGTTGTTTCTATTTTCGTTTCTATTATCCTCGGCTTTCTGATTGTATATGCTGGGCGTTTTTTGATAAAACGGCGAAAAAAAGGAACTTGGCATATATCAGATTCTTGGAATGGAAAAATGGAATATTTCAAAAATACTCATTACCGAAACCATACTTGTGGCAGTTTTTTCGCTTGCCTGCGGTCTTTTGCTCGGTGTATTTGTATCACAGGGCTTTGCGGTTATCACTGCTTCATTGTTCAAAGTTAAATTATCGGGGTTAAAGTTTATATTTTCACCATCGGCGGCACTTAAAGCTATAATTTATTTCGGCATCGCATTTGTATTTGTCATGCTTTTTAACAATATTGAAGTCGGCAGACAAAAAGTAATCAACCTTTTATATGCCGACCGGAAAAATGAAAAATATAAAACTCCACATATCGCGTTGTCGGTTGTCGTCTTTATTTTATCAGGCGTAATACTTGTGGCCGCTTATAAAATTATTATTAAAAACGGACTGTTAATGATAAACACTGAGTTTTGGACATCCATAGGGTTAGGTTTTATCGGAACATTTTTGTTTTTTTCTCGCTTTCTGGATTTTTCTTAAAACTGATACAGCAGAACAAACGGATATATTTTAAAGGCTTAAATATGTTTGTGTTAAGGCAGTGAACAGCAAGAATAAACACTGCATATGTGTCTATGACGATGGTCTGTCTTATGCTGTTCATAGCGATTTGTGCGCTTGCGTCAGGTATGGGTCTTTCACAATCGCTTACAGGCGACATGGAAAAGTACAATCCCTTTGATGCAACTTATTCGCTGGCTTTATGGGAATCCTTTTATGACGAAGAAACAGAAGAACTGTCTGAATATAAGAGTATTGATATTGATTTATTGGAGGAATTTAACAACACAGATATTCCAGTAGATTCTTACGCAAAAGAAATAACCGAAATAAAACTTTATGATTCCGAAATCAACATGAAGCTTGATGATGGTTATTATGGCTGTGACATTATTAGTATTTCCGATTATAACAAACTTCTTCAAATGCAGGGTAAACCTTTTGTTTCATTGGCTGAAAACGAATTTGTCTTAAATTGTATAGACCCTGATCTCTTAAGTAAATTTCTTGATTATTTTGATAAAAACAAAATATATTTAGGCGATATGGAGATTGCATTAAAAAATTGCGACGAAACTATCATTCAAAATTCAGCGTCTAAAACTGCCTCTTATGGGTACATTTTCGTACTACCCGACGAATTGACTGCCAATTTAGAAATACGCACGAACATGATAGCTGTAAATTATATCAAACCGACAGCAGAATATAACGATTTATTTACAGAAGCAAAAAAACAAGCGCAGTTTAATATGCAGGAAAAAATACAAACGCCGAAAAATACTGTAAGTATCAGCATAAATAGTTCGCAGAAAATCGACAACTACGAGGAAAGCAAATCATTTTCAATAATTTTTGCATATTTGTCCGTCTATCTAGGCATAGTATTTTTGATTATTTCATCAGTAGTTCTCGCCATCACGCAGCTTTCGGAAGCAAGCGACAATATAGCAAGATACACTCTCTTGCGCAAACTCGGTACGGACGGCGACATGATAAACAAAGCATTATTTTCGCAAATCGCTATATATTTTTGTGTACCGCTTCTGCTTTCGGTAATACATTCGGTTATAGGCATTAAAGTTGCAAGTAATGTTATACTGTTGCTTGGCAAGAGAAATATCCTACGCGATAGTATTTTTGCGGCTGTTGTGATTATAATTGTGTACGGAGGATATTTTATAGCGACATATTGGGGGAGTAAAGGAATTATAAATAATAGAAGATTATAGTTTAAATTGACAGTAAGGAACTGTTAATTAAACGAAAAAAATTTGGTCACCAGTAGGTATCTTATGTAGATTAACTGTATTGAATTCATGCAGAAACCCGAAGCGATGATTTACAATCAAATCGTCGCTTTGGGTTTTTCATCTTTTTTTAAAGCTTTTAATGCAAACATAATTCAATACCTATTGTCTTACCTTTTTCTTTTCATAGAAAAATCCTACAGTAAATGTAAGAATCATTACAAGCGGCCCAATGACTTGAATGCCTGTAACTGTCGCTAAACCGATAGCATTCTTTTGAGGTTCAAAAAGTACAGCAATTTTTACAGTTAGTAAACCGATAGTAGATGAAAAATGCTGTGACCAACCAGCTAACAAGATATTTCTTTGTTGGTCTGAATGAAAACCGAACTGCCATATGTATAACAATAAAGATAGAATACCGACACTATTGCCAATCAAGACCGCACAGAATGCGGGTATATTTGTCTGCACAAATTTTCGCCCAATAAAGAACCAAAGGAGAAGAACCGCAAAAGGTATTGCATAAAAGATTAGTGAGCCTAGAAACGGAATGTTTAAGATTCTTAGTAGTGAGATATTATAAATGTAACCAATTAGCGTTGGGATAAAAGCAAATAAACAGTAATAAGCTTTTTTCATATTAACCTCCTATTCCTAATAAAAAATTTTATAAAAATAATAATTTTTTATAAAAAATTATTATGGCTAATAATAATTATATATTACAAAAGCATATTCTACAAGTAGACAAGTTAAATTTAACAGGATAAACATATAAAACACATGAAGGATAATTATTACAATAATATGTCGCTATAGATTATATATCATCAAAAATATTGGCATAACATGATAACTTACTTCACAAAAACAAAAAAATCAGCCTTTCTTCAAGCTGATTCATGAACATTTATTTTTTGCACGACTACAGTTTCTATGATAACATATTTTAAAATAAAAGTCTAGTAAAATATTTATTTTTTTATTACAATATACTCTATCAAGATTCAATCATACTTCATTAGGTTAGAAACTGCTGAAAAATCGTGTTTGAAAGGCTCTGATATATGGCATTACAAACCCGATTTGATTGCAGTTTCTTACCTAATGCAGTATATATCACCCAGATTCTATCAATTGCCATTTTTAAAGCAGGCCTAAGAAGGGAGAAAGAAATGTCAGAGGATATTAAACTGAAAAAAGATTATCAGGAGGAGGAAGCACACTTAAAAGACTGTCTAGAGGTAATCAATTGGAATATTGGTTTCTATGATGAGCGACTGACAGAAAACAAAGCCATGGTAAAGGAGCTGTTTGACCACTATCATGATGACAATCCAGAGCTTCATGGAGAACTGGTAATGGGGCTGGATTGGCAGAAACAGCTCACAAGGACAGTATTTAAGAATAAACAGGCGGCAGACAAGCCTTACTTTGGCAGGATTGACTATCAAGAGCTTGAAAAACATCATAGCAGTGGAGAAAAATTTTCCCTTTATATCGGCAAGAGCGGAGTGTCAAGGAATGTATCGGAGATACTGATTGTTGACTGGAGAGCGCCTATTTCAAGCATATATTATGAAAGCGACGTAGGAGAAGCCAGTTATCCCTCTCCGGAAGGAGAGATGATAGAGGTCAACCTGCATCTTAAGAGGACATATGATATAGAAAAAGGAAAGCTTAATGATTATTATGATACAGATGTCATATCAAATGATGAATTTCTGACAAAATACCTTGCAAAGAATAAAGAAGTAGTACTTGGAGAAATTATCGCTACTATACAAAAGGAGCAAAATGCCATTATCAGGGATACGCCATGGCATACAGTCATCGTGCAGGGAGTAGCAGGAAGCGGAAAGACAACTGTGGCGATGCATAGGATTTCATACTTACTTTATAATTTTAAGGAAAAGCTGAGACAGGATGAGTTCTATATCATCGGAAGCAATAAAACATTGCTTAATTATATCGTCAGTGTCCTACCCAACCTTGATGTATATAATGCCCATCAGATGACTATGACCGAGTTATTTTTATCTCTGCTTCAGGATGACATTCCGTTTAAAAAGCAAAAAATAAAAATTCAGGACATACTCAGGGAAGAAAATAAAGACGGCTTTAAACAGCTAAAAGGCTCGCTTATGATTGTAAATGCACTTTCACAGTTTTTAAAGGATTATGAAAAACAAGTAATACCGATTGAAGATATTGAATATGACGATGGGGTCATATATTCAAAAAAGGATATAGAATGACTGATAGACAGCTTTCCTATGTATTCTCTGCAAGATAAGATAGATATGCTGAATAAACGATTAATTAATAAGGTGAAAAATATTAATGTGTTAAAGCAAGTAGAGAAAGATTATCTTAGAAGTGAACTTAAAAAATACAAGGATTATTTTGGAAAAGCAAATATGAAAATTGACATCATGGAACGCTATGAAAAATTCCTTCGATTTTTAAGGCTTGAACATGAAGGAAATAAAGTAAGCGTTGCAGCAGACTGTATATTAAAACGGCTGGATGATAAAATCTTAGATTTATATGACCTGTCACTTCTATGCTTAATTAAAAAACGTCTATTAAGTGAAAATGATTTTGATTTTATTTCACATGTAGTGATTGACGAAGCACAAGATTTTGGTGTATCTGTTTTTAAAGTGTTAAGGCTTTTATTTCCTAACTGCAATTATACAATTATGGGTGATATTTCACAAAACATTTATTACGATTCAGGTATGAATGACTGGAAGGAATTGAGGGATAAAGTATTTTGTGAAGGAAAAGACCAGTTTTATGTTTTATCAAAAAGCTATCGTAATACTGTAGAAATCTCTGATTATGCCAGCCGGATATTAAAAAAATGTACTTTTGAAACGTATAAGATTGACCCGATTGTAAGACATGGGAAGGAAGTACAGGTAAAAAAAGCAGAAACTAAAGAGCAGATGTATTCATTTTGCGTAGAGGCATTGAATGAATGGAAAAGTGAAGGCTATGATACGATGGCTGTCATATGTAAAGATATGGAGGAGGCACTTAAGGTACAAGAAAAGTTGCTTAAGCAGGTAGAGCTGAATGAATTGCCAGAGGATGTAGCAGAAGTAAAGTTCGTGAATGGAATTATGGTGTTGCCTATTCATCTAACGAAAGGACTTGAATTTGATACTGTTCTTTTGTTTAATCCTTCTGAGGAAAGCTATCCAACTAATAATGCATCAGCAAAGCTATTATATGTAGCAGTGACACGTGCATTGCATGAATTTATGATAGTAAGTATGGATGAGGTGAGCGGACTGCTAGCTTGAGAACTGCCACATTATCTCACCATGTTGTCATTCTGAGCAGAGCGAAGAATCTATCTTTGATCAGTAAAGATTCGTCACTTCGTTCAGAATGACAAGTTTTGCAAGATAAAGGATACTTTGTCATTGATGGAGATTGTGCTATACAATCAATACAACATAAAAAAGGAAGCAAAAAGTATAAATGGAATGAATTGATTAATGAAATTGCAAGTGAAATTGATATATTATCTTTATTTGGAGATAACACCTGAAAAATGGATAAAGCATTTTTATGATATTTTAAATTTTGATGATGATACAATTAATATTATTGATATACGAACCTAACTGCGAGCGAAACCGTTGATGCTATATTAAGATTACCTTATTAATTTTGATGCAGCGGCTATAGCAGAACAGATTTATATGTTTACGAATGTTATCCTTATTTCGTGAGTGATATCGGTAAAATAGTTGATGAGAAATTAGGTGCTGTTTGGACAGAAGAGAATATATAAATGTATAGCCATTGTGACGAATTCACTACAGTCATATGTAAAAACAGCTATCAAAATCTTGAAGTATTATCTTTTTTCAGATATAAACAACCCCGAAACTGTAAGGACTGTACCACATACTGCCACCCATGTTATTTTTTCACTTAACACAAGGATAGAAGTAATAACAGTAATAGCTGGAACCATGTAAATATAAATACTCGTTTTAATTACACCTAATATCTTAACCGCTGTATTCCATGTAACAAAGCAAAGAGCTGACGCTCCCAAGCCAAGAAACAGGATATTGAATAGGTTAGAAGGTTGTGAAAATCTTTTTATACCCCATTCAAATGGGAACACGAATAAAGCGGGCAGCATAAAGAGTAAACCGTATAAAAATATTCTCCTAGTAGTCAGTATTGTGTTATGTCCAAAACCACTAATTTTTTTTGTAAGTACCCCATATATCGCCCATACGACAGCTGCCAATACTGCCAGTAAATCACCAATCGGATTAAGCTTTAAAATCGTGCTTCCATTGAAGCTTATAAGAATAATCCCCATTATAGCAACAACAAATCCTAAAAAAAATTTTGCTTTGAGTTTTTCATCATTTAAAAACCGTTGCGAAAGTATTGCTGTAATAAAAGGTGCAATAGAAATAATAACACCGACATTGGAAGCTAACGTGTATGTCAAGGCAATATTCTCCAAAAGGAAATAGAGCGTAATCCCACATAATCCAGCTCCTGCAAACATCAATTCCTGCTTAATGCTCGTTCCTTTCAATCTGCGTGGGAATATGACTGTTAGGATAATCAAGCCTATTATAAAACGATAAAATAAAATTTCAATCGGAGTAAAACTGATGAGTAGTATTTTCGTGGATATATAGGTTGTACCCCATATCAAAATTGTAATAGTCTTTGCCAAATGACCAGCAATTTCTTTATTTGTTTTCAAATGTAACGCTCCTTGTCATCGGGACTAACCTTTGTTTTCCCTGAATATATCTCCATACTGCTTTGGAGTAAGTCCGATTAGTTTTTTGAAAAATTTTGTAAAATGGCTTTGATCTGCAAAACCCGTCTGCATGGCAACATCTAATGTGTCTACACCTTTTTCCAATAGTTTTTTTGCTTTACCAATACGTATTGTTTCAAGATATTGGTAGGGAGTCACGCCTCGTTGTTTCGTAAAGTTTCTTAGCAATGTATATTTGTTCAAACCAGACATTCTACTTAAATCATCCAGCGTAATCAATTCCGCAAAGTTGTTTTCCATGTAGACGCAGGCTTTTTGAATTTCATCGCTTGTTGCTAAAAGGCTTTCCAGAGTTGGTTCGGTATACTCCTTAATCAACTGTTCAATGAGAAAAAAGAATATTTCTTCTTTTTCAAAATCCGTCCAGCGCTCCATAATCAAGTCGTGCAGTTCCCGCAATGGTATTACAATTTCGCTTCGATAAGCCACGGTGGTAGTAAACACTGGAAGATAATCCCTACCAGTAATTTGCTTGACGGTTTCCAGCATTATTTTTTCATTGATATTGATGCAACGCCAATTAAGAGGCTTGTTATCTAATTGATGACAAGCGTGATTATCCAATGGATTGAACAGAAGTAAATCCCCGGCTTCTATGTTATATTCCTTGTTTTTACAGGTTAAATATCGGTGTCCAGTCTCCACAAAACCGATAACATAGTATTCATGAAAATGATTGGGAAAATTTTGCATAATTCCAATGAACTGATAAGCTTCAATTTTCAATTCGTTATCGAAACGGACTAAGCGTTCTTCTCGATCCGCCACAATATCACCCCCTTGAATTATAAGTATATCATACTTTTGCTAATATTTCTTGTACGATATTGACTCTAATATGAGCAAGCTATTTTTTTTAATTGAACATCAGATGATTTCTAAAAGCATAAATTAGTATAACAGTGATTTTAAGATATAATTATAAAATTTACATGATGCACGTTTCACGTTAGTCGAATAACTTAACGCGTTATTGTTAAATATTTTTTAAGATGATAGAATAATAAACGTAGCAATATAGTCGGTGATAAATAATTCTAATGCTTTGCGGCCTAAAAAGCCATATATGCAAGCTTTTGACAAGCTTGATTTTCAGACTGCAAAGCATGCTAAACAAGTATAGCAAAGAATTATCAATCGCCGAATATATACATTAAATAAAAAAGTTAATATTTTATACACGGAGGATATTTGATATGGTTCTTAATATAGGTGAAAACATAAAAAAATTACGCATCGAAAAAGGCGCTACACAAGAGCGACTTGCTGAAAACCTTTCTATAACATATCAGTCGGTAAGCAAATGGGAAAATAATTTAACCAATCCGGATTTATATTTGATACCCGCTATAGCCGAATATTTCGATGTGAGTATTGATGAGCTTTTTCAACCGAATATGAAAGGTTATAAGCATAAAGCGGCACGGTTAGGAGCTTTATATAATTTTCGACAAACAAAAGAAAATTTTGATAAAGCTGAAGCAGAGTACGAAAATCTTATTGTAGAAAATAAAATTGATGCCAAAGATATAGGGGATTACGGCAATCTTGTTCAATCTCGTGCGCAAGATTTAAATATAAGAGCAGAAAAATTATTAAAACAAGCGATTAACATGGGAAATGAGCAATCAGAGAGCCAATTAATCGGATTTTTAGCAAGCCAAGGACGGCAAAATGAAAATATAAAAATGTATGAAGAAGCTGTAAAAAACGACCCAGACAGAGAGCGTAATTGGTATTTGTTGGCTTATTCATATGGAGGTAATTATGGGGATGGTATAAATCCTGAAAAAGCATTGGAAGTTTGTAAAAAGGGATTGCAAAAATTCCCAAATGAAGCAAAATTATTAAGCCTATGCGGAGATTTATACAGAGGTCTTAGGAGATATGACGAATCAATTGATTATTATATGAAATCTATTGAGCAAAATACTGATATGGGTGATAATTATTATGGATTGGCTTTCGTATATACAGAAGCTAAAAAATATAATGAAGCAATATGTGCGTGGAAAGAAGTAATTGCTCTGTATGGACGTTTAGGTATGACTGCAGAAGAAGTAGAAATGGGTACAGAGTACTATAAAAAGAAATAGCAAAATTACAATCTATTATTAGTAATTAATTTATCGAATAGGCAGAACGAAAATTCTACGGTCTAGTAAAGGTAAAAAAACCAAAAACAATAAATTCCTTTACAATGATTAGGTAATTAAATTAATTTCTTTTACATGAACTTTTTATTGATAATTACTATGAATAATAGTAATTATTTATTATCAGTATATAAAAACATACTGATAATCAGATTCACGGCGCAAAGAGATGCGCATATTTATAAAAATCAGTCACCCAAACGCACAAAAAGACAGGATTATTGATTCACCTCTACGATAATATATGAATATTGGAGGGATATGAAATATGAGTTGGATGGAAGATATTCAAAAATCACTTAATTATATTGAGGATAATCTGACGGAAAATATTAACGCAGAAATGATTGCAAATCATATTTACTCGTCAAATCATCATTTTCAAAAAGTATTCAATATAGTTACCGAGAACTTTACTGTCAGCGACTATATCAGGTACAGGAGATTATCACTTGCTGGGCAAGAATTAATTGAATCAAGGATAAAAGTAATCGATGTGGCTTTAAAGTATGGATATGAAACCCCTGAAAGCTTTTCAAAAGCATTTCAAAAGTTTCACGGCGTTTTACCTTCACAAATTCGGACATCAGAAAACAGCTTAAAGAATTTCATACCCCTTTCCATACAAATTATTATTAATGGAGGGTTTGTTATGGCAAGAAAGCTTATACCTAATGTTTTAAAATTATATGAAATTAAATCGGAGAATTACACTTTCCCAAGCTGTATGCACTCCGCTATGGCAGCATTAAATGAAGATGAAGCTTTCGATTTTACTTTTTTTGCAGGAGTAACAGGTGATTTATTCGCACAGGTATGGAATACTCATAAATGGAGTTATAACGACGCATATTCCTCTGTATATCGTGATGGCGTAGAAAAACCTATTAAAGCCGCTTTTGATGCTTGCGGATATGAATATGAACTAATAAGTGAAGATAAAATAAAAGCAGATAAAGCGGAATATATAAAGAAAATAGTTGCTTCTATAGATAAAGGATTCCCAGTAATCACTTTTGGTATAGTCGGTCCACCTATCTGCTCAATCATTTGTGGATATGACGATAACGGCAATATATTAATAGGACGCTCGCAGTTTATTGACGTACCACAGGAAAACAATACCATTGATTTACAGGTATGTGAAGATTATTTTCAAACTAAAAACGGTTTGGATAATTCAGAACTGTTAATATTTATAACAAAAAAGAAAAATGCATTCTCAATATCAAAAAGCATGCATAATGATACTCTAGTATCACAAAACATGACTAATGAAACGATAGTATCACTAGCTATGCGTGAATCTATTCATAATTTACCTGTTTTAGCTTTTCTGCCGCCAGTACAGGGTAAACGTCCTTCGGTTTACGGTATGCAGGCATTTAACGCATGGGCGGATTCGTTACTAGTTGATGATGACTTCAAAGACGAAAGTATGCTTAATAATCCACTCGACACATACAGTATTTTTGCACTGTTATGCTTGGTACGAATATGTATTATATTCAAGAATATTTAAATAGGGTAATAAAGTTATGTCCAGATATGAAACAGCAAATTGAGAAGCTAAAGCAATATTTTAGCAAAGAGTGCGAAGCATTAGATGAGCTTCTTGCTTTTCAAGGCGGTTATTCATTTGAAAAAAAAGATAAGCTTTTTGATAGAAACTCCCGTGTTGAACTAGCAGAGAAGATAAGAGAAATAGGTAAGCGTTACATGGAAGCGGCGACATGGGTTAATAATATCTGCGAAAGGAAATAATAATAAAATGAAATTTGAAAATATGATTGGGAAAAGCTTTAATAACTTTCAGCAAAGAATAATTTATTCATTTATAGCGACTTATCCAGATTTTTTATCAGCCGATAATATTGATGTAAGTGTAGAAGCACAAAAACAGCTCTATGATTTTTTGTATCATTCAATCATAATAATATATGATAATCTTGATATTTTAGGGTTCAAAGAATATTTGCCAGACGATTGTTACGATGGAGAAGCAACTAAGGAAAAACCTGATGTTTATTTAAATATGAAGAAGGTTGAAAAAAAGCTTTACAGTATATACACTTTAATTATTGATATTTATAATAAAGGTGAAATTCAAAATAAAAATATATTTGTAAAAAAATCAAGTTTAAAGCTTGATAAGAGAAAATTATGTCAATTATCAGAAATTGGAATGCAATCGCAGATTAAAGATGAAGGTGTGATTATTTGGAGTGAAGATTATCCTGAAATTTTTACAGCTTTTCCAGTTTTACTTAATAATGTCAGCGATAATGGCAAGATAAAAATTAATAAGTTTATTTACTGTATCTTTAATGATAAAGTGATTACCGCATACAATATGAGTAAAAATCTACTTAACGAACCTAGATATGTAAAAGAAATAGATGATTTTTTAGAAAAATTAGGATATAAAAATGTTTTTGACAAAGGTGCTAGGCATGGATACTCAAAAGACTATCCTAATTCTCAAACAGGTTCATTTTTTAGCCGTTTTGAACCTCGACAAAAATATCAATTAGGTTTTGAGGTTTATATACCTAATTTTAGACTTTTATTACAGCATTACGACGAGATGGATGACGATTTACAGCGACTAACATATTCGAGATTAAAGGTTTGCGATGGTCGCAGTTATTGCACTCAGACTGATAAGACAGGTAGTAGAAAACCTGTTTGTATGAAATTAACATATAACAACGAAACAAAAATTAAATGCCCTTTATACCCTTGGTTTATTTGGAATGATATTGATGAGGGTACAATGAGATGTATAAAAAAATTATTTGAATTTGCTGAAGAAATGTATGGATAAAAAAGAGCGACGATTGATTGTTAAATCGTCGCTCCTCTTGATTTAAATTAGTAATTATTTAACAACAATCGGAATAAATAAATCCATTAAGTGATACCCCATTTTTTCCTTAAAAACTTTTGGTGTACACACATGACCAAGCTCATATCTCTTACATATGTCGTTACTTTCAGTGGATTCTTCAAAACACTCGCTGTTCTCAATCCATTTTCGCATGGCTGTTTTTGATTGTTCCATATCAACACCATCTCCATCTTTCGTTGTAGAAACAGCATAAAGACCTCCTTGAAAATCTATTAACTTATATTTACTTGTATTTTTATAATTTTCAGGCGGAGCAAAAAGCCAAATCATGCATTTTTCGTCATCATCGAAGTATAAAAAGTCTCTTGGTGTAATATAATTATTAATATCAATACCGCTCCACCAATTATCAAATTCATCAAACTCTTTCATGTCTTTTATAGGTCCGGAGCTTATCATTTTCATTTTAGGAAACTTAATAACTCTTATATTATACGATTTATTCAACTTCTCAGTTACTTCGAGCAAACGATTCACATTTGATGTATTGCCATTATAATCAACATTTACGATTTGCTGTTCAATATCTTTTGCTTTTTCATATAGCGACTTAATATCATTATTGTTTTGAAAATCAAATTTTTCAAGTTGCTTAATAAAATCAAGGACAATTTCTTTAAGTTCATTTAACAAAGCAACTTCATCATCAATATCAGTCACTTTTTGACTAAGAACTTCAAGAACAACATCAGAACTGGTTGAATTAAAAATTCTTTGAATATCTTTCACCTTAATATTTAATTTTCTAAGTATTAATATCTGCTCAAGACGCTTGATTGCGGTTTCATTATATAATCTATAAGCATAATCATCGCTTCTTTGACTTTGAATGAGTCCCATATCTTCATAATATTTTAAGGCTCTTGCTGAAACATCATATCTTAATGAAACATCACGGATTTTAATCAGATTGTTCATAGTAAATGCTCCTTTATAATTTATTTAAACCTAATTATACAGTACGACGCAACGACGGAGTCAAGTGTTTTTAATAAAATATAAATTATCAAAAATAAAATGAAATTATAAAAGAAGTCGCTTCAAAAGTGTTGTTAATGTATTGAACAATAGCTTTTTACATTATATAATAATACTGTATTAATAAAAAGAATATGCAAAGGAAAATACCATGAAAAATTCAAATAACTCTGAAATTGTTTTAAAAATTATAAAAAGGAAAATAACCTTTTAACAAGAATAAATCTCCATCAAAAATATGAACAAAAATCAATATGGTCTCATTGGCATTTCACAAGTTATCATTTTTTTGAAGGGTGTAATATTTTAGAGCTAGGATGTGGTACAGGTTATATGTGGGAAAATAACATGGAGCTGCTTCCTAAAAATACGACTGTGACACTCACTGATCTTTCTCAAGGTATGGTCGATGTGGTAAAGACAAAATTTGCCCATATAACAAATGTAATTACCAAAGTAATGGATGTTGAAGAAATAGACAGTGAGGATAATACATATGACATAATAATAGCAAATAGTATGCTTTATCATGTACCGAATCTATCAAAAGCTTTAACACAGATATATCGGGTTTTAAAACCTAATGGCTTTTTTTACGCTTTTACTTTTGGAGAAAACGGACAGCAAAAATTCTTTCATCAGAAGTTAAGAGAATTTAATCATGAAATTGATGCCTTTGGCGAGGGTTCTTTTCTTTTATTCTACAGAATGGACACGAAATATTAAGTGAAAAAATCAAAAATATTATTAGATATGATTTTATTGATACATTAGATGTAACGGATGCCTCAGATATTGTTAACTATATTTTATCATCAAATACCATGTCAACAGTGGAAGAAGAGAAGATGGCGGGATTATTAGAATTTTTTGAAGGAATAAAAGATTTGAATGGTATTATTAAAATTCCAAGAGAATATTGCATGTTTGTTTCTCAAAAATAATAATGCAAAAATTAAAAGTATTGAGAAGAGATGCTGAATTGAAAATAGGCACTTTCTTGTATATATAGTCGGTGATAAATAATTCTAATGCTTTGTAGCCTAAAAAGCCATATATGCAAGCTTGGAACAAGTTTAATTTTCAGACTGCAAAGCATGCTAAACAAGTATAGCAAAGAATTATTAATCGCCGAGTATATATCAATAAAATAATTGTTGTTACAAATGGTATGCTTATGCGACAAATTAAAAATGAAGAAATCATACCGCATTGCGGAATGATTAATTTTACCTTAGAAATATAATATTAGTTTGTTTCTTGAAAAATATCCATTCATATTATATAATTATCATTAGTTAAGGTCACTATTAATGAAAATTTAAGTATCGATTTTATATAATGCGCGGGTGGTAAAATGATGAACCATAAGAAATTATTAGGGGAACTAACGCAGGACAAGTAGCTTTCTTTAAATATCTTAAAACTGTTGACAATTGATAAAAGCGTTGCAAAAAGAATGGTCGGAGCAATCATGGGGATTGTAATTTTTTTGTGTAGAGCAAATTTATTCGCACCGTCTAGACTTGTTGCTTCAAATATTGAATTGTCAATGGTCGTAAACGCCGCTGTCAATAAAATTAAACAGATTCCGATATATTTCCAAACGAAAAGAAGATAAACAGGTAGTACACAATCTGTACCGCTGAAAAAAGTCTGCCATATTAATGCAACACTTGCTGTTGGGATAACCATAGGTAAAATGAACACCGAGCGCATAAAGCACAGCTTCTTTATTACGAATGATAAAGCAAGCGATATTATTAGTTATAGTAACTATTGATAAATAATCTAGGTAACGAACTTATATAATTAACAGGAGAAATTATAATTATGAATAGCATATATGGAATTTGGATTGGCGAAAAAATGCTTTTTGCGAATACTGAAAAGTTATCTATTGTGTTTTTAAGAGAAAACATGAATGTTATAAGTCTTACAAAAAATAATGGAAAATTATTAAGCGTGACTTATGCTGAATTTGTAAGTGGCAAGTATGATTTCACCGTATGTATGCTTGATGCATCGAGCAAAATTATATTTTCATCAGAAAATGGTAAATCATTTATAGCTCGTCATGAGTCTGATAGTTACGAAATTTTGGATAATAAACTGATATATAAAACATATAATGGGAAAATATATCAGAGTGAGCTTGCCGAAAGAATTAATATAGGTAGTTCAATTGACTGCGGTAAAAATTACAGGGGATTAAGTGTTGCAAAAAGATTAGAAATGTGGAATTTAGGAGCATATTGCGAACATAATGATGATGAATTAAAAATGCAAATAAACGCTCATAGGTTTTCAGTTGTATATAATACAAATGCCGAACGGAATTATCATTATTGCCGTTTTGGTGCAAATGGTTATTGTGAAGAAGGATATGCTATGTTGCCTTTGATTGCCATACAATCAAAGAGTGTGCAAATGCACGATGTATCAATACTGTGGCTGGACAAACGCAAATAGAGGCGCAGATAATAAAGAAATTATGAGGTGAACCAATGAGTTATGATATATATACAGGCTTATTAAAAGCTTTTCCATTACCAACATTAAATGGTGATGATGTAAACTTTTCATATATAAATAACCACGAAAAGTTTAAAACGCTAAAAGAAAGCTATCCGATAGAAGAAATTGCCGGAACTGGAAACGATTTATCAAAGTCAATTAATCTTTTACAATGGGTGTCGTCAAACATTTATCATAAAGGTGATGGAAATACGACCCAGAGAAATGCTTTAGATTTATTGGAGTATTCTTTCAAAAAAGAAAAAACATATGGTATAAATTGCGTGGGATTAGCAAGAGTATTAGCTGAATGTTTGCTTGCTATTGGTTTGAAGGCTCGGTCAGTTTTTATAATGCCTTGTTCTCCATACGATGGTGACAATCATGTAGTTACCCATGTTTACATACGCGAATTGGGTAAATGGGTTGTATTTGACCCTACTTTTAATGCATATTTTACTAATTCAAACGGTGAATATCTAGGAACTTTTGAACTTAGAAATCATTTAGCGAATCAAGAAGCGGTATTTTTTAATGACGAAGCTAAATATAACGATGATGAATGGACAGAAGAAAGTGCCAAAGAAAACATAGAATATTTCGCAAAAAATTTGTTTTATTTTCAAACTGCAGAAATTAGTACCTTTGGTACAGATGTAAAAGGAAATCGTTACATAACACTTTGTCCGAATGGATACGATCCTAAACTTGTGCGTATAAGTAATATCGAGTATAGGATAAAAAAATACGGTGATTCAGAATGGATGCAGAACTGGTTAGAGAATGAAAAAGAAGGAAAATATATTTTCTGTTCAACTATTAATTTTGATTGAATTAAGGAATTTTGCAATTTCTTACCTAAAGCTGTATATGATACATTTATAATCTTTGGTTAATCAAATGGATATACAAATAGATACAACAAACGAAATGATAAATGCTGTCATATACTGTGTTATGCACCACAGTATATGACAGCATAATCCTTAGACTTTTGGATTTTAAATTGTCATGTATTTTTTAATCTTACACAAACTTTAAATTTTTATTATTACGGAATTTTATTCCTAAAGCCGTGCGCATGCTTCACCGTCAGCAAGATATGTCTGCTGATAAACAATATAAATTGCATTAAACTGCTGACATAGTGGTTTTAAAAGTCATTAGTTTTGTGCTGTTCTTTTTTAACATTTTTTATTATAACACTTCTATTTTTTCCAGTAAACCTTTAAAATAAAGATTCAAACCATTTTAAAGAATCATATATATGACAAATAAGGAAGTATTACAACGCATGGATGATAAAATCACACCTCACGGACTGTGTTCTTGAACTATATAAAAAAGAATACATACAAAAAGCAAATATTTTAATTTGTTATATTATCCATGCACGAATATTAATGAATATTAATTAATAAAAAGTTAAAATCTTTCAAAGAAACATATTAATTATAATATTTATAAACATGACATACTGATGACATGTTCGTTGTATTATTATTTTCATACAAAATCATAATTAAAAAAGGGGATAGATGTATGAATGATAATATTTTTGAAAAAGCAAGAAAATGGATGTATCATAATGCCAGACAAATAGATTTGGCACGTTTTCGCTATTTATTTGAGAACGGAAGCAAAGAAGCCGTTTTATCAGCTCTTAAAGAATATCAAAATGATGATGGAGGGTTTGGACATGCATTGGAAGCGGATTCTTTTAATCCATTATCATCGCCGATACAAACCATGACAGTGACAGAAATTTTGTATGAGATGTGCTATGAAGAGGAACACCCGATTATTCAAGGAATAATTAAGTACTTGGAGAGTGGCAAGGATTTTAATGGAAAATGCTGGCTTAATACGGTGCCATCAAATAACGATTATCCACACGCATCATGGTGGACTTATGACATTCAGTCCTATGATATAATTAATTATAATCCAACTGCGGCTTTAGCAGGCTTTGTCTTGAGGTTTGCAAATAAGAATAGTGATATTTATGAAAAGTGTTATAGAATTGTGAAAGAAGCAATTAATTATTTAAAGAATACAGATAAGTGCAATGAAATGCATATACTTGCATGTTATGTGAGGATGGCACAGTATTGTCGTAATGCAGGTCTTGCTGAGGTATTATCTATTGATGAATTAGAAGAGATTTTAAATCAAAAAATAAATATGGTCATGACTTTCGATATGGATAAATGGAAGGATTGTTATGTTTGTAAACCTTCTCATTTTTTCATGGACAGGGAGAATTCTCTATATCATCACTTCAAGGAATTAGCGGACTTTGAGTGTGATTTCATAAAGAACACACAAAAAAACGATGGAACATGGTCAATTAACTGGTGTTGGGAAGAATATAATGAGCAATGGCATGTTGCAAAAAATTGGTGGAAGGCTCATCTTATCATAATGAACCTAAGATTCTTACAAGGAGTAAGCAAAGAAACATTCAGTAAGGATTCTATGATTAGAAAACTGTATTGTGTAAATTTACAAACCAGCCAAATTGAGATAATGAAATCGTTCTACCATGATATTCTTAATATTCCGATAACATTTCCTGGATATAATAACGATATTGATGGAGTAAAATTGGGATTTGATGTAGATATGCTTCAGATTTGTTTATGGCGAGAAGAAAACTGGGGTAAAAGGAAAGGTCTTGCCGAAATTGCAGTTCGAGGCAAACTTGATAAAATTATAGAACGTTTAAAGGAGAAAAAATACGTAGATTATAAGCTATTACATGAAAGCTATGGGGATTGCTTAATAATTCATGACCCTGATGGAAACCAGTTAACGGTTATGTAATCAAGTATAGATACAAAGCATAGTATTATTTACTACCGACTATATAGCTTTGACTTTAATAATTTACGAGGTAAACTGAATGGAATGGAAAGAAAAATATACAAAAAAATTAAAACCAAGCTATGATGATTTGCTTAATTTCTTAGAGCCGCATATCCGCAGTTTGTTTTTATCATTCGATGATGAAATGCGCAAGCGGTTTCAGGTGCATAATAAATACCATCGTTATCTGAACACAGCAGGTTGGGCATATGGATATGGTCGGTCTTACAGTTGTGAGTCGCTGGCGGTTACGATACAAAACGATTGCTTTAACGTAATGGATGTAGAGATAACGAACGAGGATTCGTTACAAAACGCTTTGGATAAAGCACAAAAACTGTATGAAGATGGATTCGAGGAACGTTATGCCTCTATATGTGAGAAACGGCGCAAAGATCAGATCGAACGTTCTAAAAAACGTGTAGAACGCGAAAAAAAGCAATTTAATGAATTGACAGCAAGTGTTTCTCCCGATAAGCTCAACGTATTTAAGTGGTGTAAAAAAGTATCCCGAAGAGATTTATTAAAGCTCTACCAGAGCGAAGCAAAAGGGTTGATGGATGAAGAACTGCTCGATGAGATAGGCTTTACTTTTTATACTCGTTGTAAGCAGTCTAAGGATGCTCTTCCGTTATTAAACAATGGTCATATCCTTTGCCATCACTGCGGTTCTATTGTAAAATCATCGGGTTATTCTTCCGTAACGCACTGTGAATGCGGATATTGCTATATATATCGCGAATATCGGCGTAGTTTTAATGCAAGCAATATGCCTGCTCACCGCGCACAACCAATATTTGACACCTTTATGGACAAATTACCAGTATGCAGGGATGTAAAGCAAAAAATGCTGTTAATCGACTGGCTGATCCACGAATGCCATGTCACCCTCATGTCGGGAGAAAAGGGTAGAAGCGTCTGCCTAAACCTTATTGAAGGGACTACCGCACAGTTGCGCGAACTGTTGGAACTATTAGCTGGTCATTGAGAGCAAGCTGAATCTAATGAGTACGATGCTGTTCATAAATAAAAACGGCTCTCATTTTATATAATAATTGTTAGCTACAGTAATTATCTATATTAAGGTATAAGTATATTGTCGTCGATAAATAATTCTTTGCTAAACAAGTATAGCAAAGAATTATTTATCGACGAATATATAGTTAGTTTATATAACATACGAAATAAGGTTAGATAATGCAAGGATATAATGTTGTAATGCTTTTAATCATACCAATGACAGGTTGTTAATGTGTCGGCGAAAAAAAGACCCATATAAAGGAATGAATAATTAGTCGGCGGGAAAATTGAATCAAATGAGAACGGGTTGGAAGCCGCATACAGAGAACTTTTTGAAGAAACAAATATTGAGCGTAATTCTATTATTCTTACAGTTCACTGTATGGAGTTTCGTCTTTTTTAAGCTTTCTTTTTCTTTTCATAGAAAAATCCTACAGCAAATGTAAGAACCATTACAAGTAGGTTGGGACAAAAGCAAATAAACAGTAATAAGCTTTTTTCATATTTACCTCCTATTCCTATAAAAAGTGTCAATGTCAGTAAAAATTAAATTTTTATTGAAAATTACTATAGCTATAATAATTATATATGACAAAAGCATATTGTACAAGTAGACAATTTAAATTTAACATGATAAACTACTTCACAAAAACAAAAAAATCAGCTTTTTTCAAGCTGATTCATGAACATTTATTTTTTGCACGACTACAGTCTCTATGAATTTCTCTTCCTATAAACTCCATACAATCACCTCGATTCAAATAATATAAACTAGATTATCATAATCAAGTTTATATATATGATTATATATCTTAACCGATTTTTTATCAAGGCTTGATTCAGAGCATTTTTTAAAATTCAATATATAATATATTATAAAAAATATAAATTAATATTCATTTGATTGAATAAAAGATAATCTTGATATATAATATTTTTAAATTACAATAATTTTTTATTTGAAAAATTTTTACATGATGATATATATTTTTGAAAGGATGAATCTATGTCAAGAACAGCAGAAGATGCACAATGTGGAAACAGAGTTGAATATAAGAATCTTGAATCTAGAATGTTTGATACATATTATCGTCTATCAGTTTCAGAGAATATAATTGAAGAATTATACGGTAAAGGTGAATATCTTGACTTGTGCCGTTTTACTCGGAATGCGTATGCTCAGTTTACAAAAAAGCCAGACTTGCTATCGAAAACGCTTAATGAGGATGACGCACACTTATATTGGTTTAATGCAACCGCCTATGGTAAACCAAAGTTAAAAGTAAATATGCGTAAAGCATTAAAAATGGTTTCTGATTTTATGCAATTTATTTGGAATGTTACTACCCAAAGTAAAAAGAATGAAAATATTATTATAATAAATGAAAGTATAAAAATTCCTACTAAATATAAAACCTTATTGCACGAAGTTGGAATTTTATTAAAAAATAATACCTTATCATCAAGCGAATACCCTAAGATGTTTGACGCAATGATTTTACTTTCTTCACATGTGAATGGGTTTGAACGCTTTATCCGCTGTGTGTATGATGATTATTCTTCTTATAAAAGCATTTTTGGACATATTATTGGTGATACAGAATTATTTAACAGGTTTATTGATGAAATTGAAAAGAAGGGTTATAAATATAAGGTTAATCTCAATTCTGGAGGAGTTAAATCATTTGAAAGTGTTTGCGTTTATTGGACAAAAAATATTAATGGTAACGATGCCCCAAGTAATCTGTCTATGTATGATAGAACAAATTATGGAATTCATATCAATTTCAATGGACTATTAAAAGACCAATTATTGATATTCTTGCTTGTTCAAGATGTACGCAAGGTACTTGAGCTATTTGATTCGCTTGATGAAAAACTATGCGCTTTTATCATTGAAAAACACGCACGCTGTAATAACTGTGGATATTGCACTCAGCGCAATAAAAATCGTACATCTGCCATAAAGCCGTATACTGTCTCGATTGAATATAAAGACGAAAAATATGCATTATGTCCGATAAATTATGTCTATACTTATTGTTGGAATTATATCGATGAAAGTCTTGTTGATGGAATAGCAGCATATTTAAAATTGCAAGAAAAAATCCATAATAACGTATAATAAATTAAATAATATACAGTAATGAAATGAGAAATTGAAGTTTAATGAGTAATATCTTTAAAATAGTTGATGAGAAATTAGGTGCTGTTTGGACAGAAGAGAATATATAAATGTATAGCCATTGTGACGAATTCACTATGGTCGTATGTAAAAACAGTTATCAAAATCTTAAAGTATTATCTTTTTTCAGATATAAACAACCCCGAAACTGTAAGGACTGTACCGCATACTGCCACCCACGTTATTTTTTCACTTAACACAAGGATAGATGTAATAACAGTAATTGCTGGAACCATGTAAATATAAATGCTCGTTTTAATTACACCTAATATCTTAACTGCTGTATTCCATGTAACAAAGCAAAGAGCTGACGCTCCTAAGCCAAGAAACAGGATATTGAATAGGTTAGAAGGTTGTGAAAATCTTTTTATACCCCATTCAAATGGGAGCACGAATAAAGCGGGCAACATAAAGAGTAAACCATATAAAAATATTCTCCTAGTAGTCAGTATTGTGTTATGTCCAAATCCACTAATTTTTTTTGTAAGTACCCCATATATCGCCCATACGACAGCCGCCAATACTGCCAGTAAATCACCAATTGGATTAAGCTTTAAAATCGTGCTTCCATTGAAGCTTATAAGAATAATACCCATTATAGCAACAATAAATCCTAAAAAAAATTTTGCTTTGAGTTTTTCATCATCTAAAAACCGTTGCGAAAGTATTGCTGTAATAAAAGGTGCAATAGAAATAATAACACCGACATTGGAAGCTAACGTGTAGGTCAAGGCAATATTCTCCAAAAGGAAATAGAGAGTAATCCCACATAATCCAGCTCCTGCAAACATCAATTCTTGTTTAATGCTCGTTCCTTTCAATCTGCGTGGGAATATGATTGTTAGGATAATCAAGCCTATAATAAAACGATAAAATAAAATCTCAATCGGAGAAAAACTGACGAGTAGTATTTTCGTGGATATATAAGTTGTACCCCATATCAAAATAGTAATGACCGTCGCTAAGTGACCGGCAATCTCTTTGTTTGTTTTCAAGTGTAACACTCCTTGTCATAGGGACTAACCTTTGTTTTCCCTAAATATATCTCCATACTGCTTTGGAGTAAGTCCGATTAGTTTTTTGAAAAACTTTGTAAAATGGCTTTGGTCTGCAAAACCCGTCTGCATGGCAACATCTAATGTGTCTACACCTTTTTCCAATAGTTTTTTTGCCTCACCAATACGTATTGTTTCAAGATATTGGTAGGGAGTTACGCCTCGTTGTTTCGTAAAGTTTCTTAGCAATGTATATTTGTTCAAACCAGACATTCTACTTAAGTCATCCAGCGTAATCAATTCCGCAAAGTTGTTTTCCATGTAGACGCAGGCTTTTTGAATTTCATCGCTTGTTGCCAAAAGGCTTTCCAGAGTTGGTTCGGTATACTCCGTAATCAACTGTTCAATGAGAAAAAAGAATATCTCTTCTTTTTTAAAATCCGTCCGTCGCTCCATAATCAAGTCGTGCAGTTCCCGCAATGGTATTACAATTTCGCTGTGATAAGCCACAGTGGTAGTAAACACTGGAAGATAATCTCTGCCGGTAATTTGCTTGACGGTTTCCAGCATTATTTTTTCATTGATATTGATGCAACGCCAATTAAGAGGTTTGCTATCTAATTGATGACAAGCGTGATTATCCAATGGATTGAACAGAAGTAAATCTCCGGCTTCTATGTTATATTCCTTGTTTTTACAGGTTAAGTATCGGCGCCCAGTCTCCACAAAACCGATAACATAGTATTCATGAAAATGGTTGGGGAAATTTTGCATAATTCCAATGAACTGATATGCTTCAATTTTCAATTCATTATCGAAACGGACTAAGCGTTCTTCTCGATCCGCCACAATATCACCCCCTTGAATTACAAGTATATCATACTTTTGCCAATAATTCTTGTACGATATTGACTCTAATATGAGCAAGCAATTATTTAGTTACTGTTCACTCCCCGTTATTATTTAGTTAAGAACCTAGTCTGTCATTCTGAGCGGAGTGAAGAATCTTTCTCTAACCATTATAAGATTCTTCACTCCGCTCAGAATGACAATATAGTGATAGTATCATTAACTAAATGACGTTGGGTGTGAACTGTTATAAAATATCTTCAGCAAAATCACATAATTTTTTGATAGAAGTCACCGTTCTTTCATCAAGGCTATTCCAGTTAAAAGTGGGATAATAAGGGCATTTAGTTATTGTTTTACCATTATGATTTAATTGAATAGCTACTATTACCCTGTTCCCTGTTTGAGTGCAATAACCACAATTTATACATGCATTCGTTCTTGAAAAAACAAGTTCTTTTATTTCATCATCCATTTCATCAAAGTGCTCCATCAGAACCCTTAATCGGGGTACATCAACTACATAAGATAATTGATTTTTGCGCCTCCAGTCAAACATTACCGCAAATGAGCCGCTCTGCTTATTTGGATATGCTTTTTGTAATCGAAAAGAAGAATCAAAACGAATAATTTTATAACCTTTGTTTATAAAAAATTCTTCTACTTCTTTAAGATAAATGCCGCTCTGCACTAAACCTCCATATAAATTCATCAAAGAAATATGTTTTTCATCAAACAAGCATTTCATAAACATTTCTCTTGTCATGCTCTGTTTGGTTATATCTTTGTTATCGGATGATTTGCATATTTCAGATAAGGACTTCAAGCCTGAACATAGTTCGGAATATTCTTCGCTGTATATAATTACCGCATCAGCTATGATTTCACATTTAAAGCCAATTTGTTCAAGCAAAGTTAATTTGCTTTTTTGCAGTTTTATTTTTACGTTTGGAATATATAATTTTTTATTTTTTATTTCACCAGCTATACCAAGTTCAAATAACAAATTAAAAAAACCAAGAAATTTATTCTCTAAGTTCTTCGTTTTTTTAGTTAACTCAGGTTTATCCTTAAATGCCTCCTTATCAAAACAGTCATCTTTTTCTAACGGCAAGCCAATTATTGCTGGATTATTATAGATTTTATATAATAATCCACCTAAAAAATCATGGGTTTGTTTTTGCACCTCAATTGTAATTTCATTAGTATTTATCGGTACAAATTGAGAATATGGCAGCATATAGGAATATACTAATCTTTGTGCAAGGTTATCGAATTTAGCACCAATTTTATTTTCAAATTTCATAATATGTCATTCTCTTTCAAATATTTATTTACGATTTCCGCCGTTTCCATATATCTATTACCCAGTGCCTGCACAAGCTCAGCTAATTTTATGCGGAACCCTTTTTGTAGTAAAGCATTTCTATCGGCATCGAAAAAATAACCTCCTTGAAAATCAATAACTTTTTGTAATGCTTCTTGAACTTGCTGATAAGCATTTTTTAAATCATAAATCAAGATAGATATGTCTGAGCACAAATCAGACGCCATCTGTAGATATCTTTGCATATAGTGCATATTGGTTCCGATCTGAACAACACAGCTTCCATATGTGTCCAGTGGTCTGTCCAGCTTTCCTTCGGTAAAACAGTCGTCGTCCATAAGCGAATAAGCCCAGTCGTCAAAAGCCGCTTTGCCAAAGACGATTCGTTGGTGATTCCCGCGAGAATCTTCGGGTAGATGTGCATATTTCGGAATGTCCAGTAACGATGCACGTATAATGTCAGCCATCTTAAGTGGAATTCGTTTTTCGCCGATAAATACTAACCCGACGGAATTATCCAGTCCACCACGCTTTTGAAAATAATTGTCTAAGTGTTTCAAGTCGTGAGTGCTCGGTCGGGGTCATCAATGTGTTCGTCGGCAAATTGTGACCAGCCGATTAAAACTTCACCGTCCTCGTCATAACCGAAAATAATAGAGCATACCGGCGGCTCGACGATGCCAAATGTAAGTACAGGCACTCCTTTATTAATAGATTCGACAATTTTTTGTGTATATTTTGCTTTCTGCTGTTTTATATCGTCCTCTGGTATATATTCATACCCATATCCACAAGCGGCAAATGCAGCACGAACAGCGTCGGGGTTATTTATCGAATATTCACTGTTGTACTGCCATTTCGGATGTCCCCATACCTGTGTGAAAAGATCTCCGCATACCCCGGCGAAGAAAAGGAAGTCGTACTCCTTGCTTTCGCCCAATGCCCACATTGCTGAACGCATACAGCTTGGAAACATATAGTTTTCTGCTTTGTTTTCGTACAATTTTTCTACATTTGGAATTAGTTTGCGTGACATAATATATCCTCCTATAATATTTAATTCAATAGTAAGTGGTATGAATATTCTTAATGGCTTACTGCTTTTTTTCGCTTCGGACGGTGTGATACCGTGAAACTTCGAAAAAGCTTTTGCAAAACTTTCTGGCGTGTCGTAACCAAAACGTAAAGCGACATCAATTACTTTATGCTTTCCTTCGCGCAATTTTTGTCCAGCTAAGGACAGTTTTCGTAAGCGGATATACTCAATAAGAGAAAACCCTGTTACTATGCCGAATACACGTTGGAAGTGGCTTGGTGACGAGCATATGAAATTGGCTATGTCCTCAACGGAAAGGTCATTTTCTAAATTTTCCTCAATATAACGCAAAACTTTTTGCGTATCCTCAATCCAAGTCAAGTTATCCCCTCCTTCTAGATATATTTTACTGAATAATTTGTTTAATAGCCTGTCATTTTTTACTTTTAACTGACAGATAAATATTTTACTGTTTATTAATGAAGCAGTAACCATAATATCATAATATTGTACCATAAAGGACTTTGATTTTGTTTAAATATCGTATATAATACAAGATGTAGTAGAGAGACACAAGGAATTGGTGACTTAATGTAATAAACTATAAAAAAAGGTGGATAATTTATGCTTGAATACAAATTTGACACACAGTTGTTAATTGAGGGTGAAAACCTTTCAGAAGAAACAATAAGCGAATATATCACTGCAAATATCGAAGGAGACTGTTTACTTGCTGTTGGTGACGAGGAATTGATAAAGATTCATTTCCATACAAATACACCTTGGAAGCTACTTGAGTATTGTGCTTCATTAGGTGATATTTATGATATTGTTGTAGAAAATATGGAAAGGCAGTCACATGGTTTTGAGGGATAAAGGGATATCCATTAAAACATAATAAGCTTGTTGCTTGATGTAATAAAAACAAAATCAGCAAGGTATAATAAAAATTTTTATTGAGAGTAGATGTGTAAATGATTACATGTCCAAATTGTGGCGAAATTGTAAA
The DNA here is from genome assembly GCA_023690525.1 of Holotrichia oblita. NCBI lineage: Eukaryota > Metazoa > Arthropoda > Insecta > Coleoptera > Scarabaeidae > Holotrichia > Holotrichia oblita. The sequence continues at coordinate 52,399 of JALQSN010000077.1, forward strand.
AGAAAATCTACAGATTTATAATTATAACTTACGAAAATAAAACATCAAAATATCTCCAATCATACCTATTTGTAAAATATGCGGTGCTGAGATTGCTATTTCTCATACCTGTAATATTGGCAATATCATTGTCGTAAATGGTACTTGCGGTAGTGGAAAAACCACCATAGCAGAAATTCTGCAAGGTAAAGGCTACCTTAAAGCTGAAGCGGAGTACGAAAATCTTATTTTAAAAAATAAAGTCGATGCAAGGATATAGGGGACTACGGCAATCTTGTTCAAACTCGTGCGAAAGATTTAAATAAAAGAGTAGAAAAATTATTAAAACAAGCGATTAACATGGGAAATGAGCAATCAGAGAACCAATTAATCGGATTTTTAGCAAGTCAAGGACGGCAAAATGAAAATATAAAAATGTATGAAGAAGCTGTAAAAAACGACCCAGACAGAGAACGTAATTGGTATTTATTGGTTTATTCATATGGAGGTAATTATGGGGACGGTATAGATCCTGAAAAGAATTGGAAGATTGTAATATTATGCAATAAAATAAGTATAAATAGAGGTTGGTTTATGAGTTTGTTTTGGTATGATATATTTGTGTGAAGAAATATAAATACTTATCCTTAATAATATGGATAAATATTATCTGAAAGAGAGGTAAATCAGATGAAAAAGAAATTTAATATAACAGGTTTATGTGTTAAGAATAAGCATTATATGGTAGATATATCAGATAAAATAAATAAGATTGTTGCTATGGTCGATGAAGGGGAATACTTTACCATAAACCGCCCCAGACAGTTTGGTAAGACTACTACCTTAAACATTTTAAGAGAGATACTATCAGAAAGATATGTGGTGATTGATAGTAGTTTTGAAGGTGTAGGTGACAATTTATTCCGAACAGAAGAGGAACTCTGTGGATATATTTTCAAGGTTTATTTGATTCAGTAAGGTTTACAGACAAAACGACATATGAACTTTTAATGAAGTATAATACATCGAAAAATTTTGGAGAGCTTTCTGGTTCTGTTACTGATTTTATAATGGAAGCAGGAAAAAAAGTTGTTTTACTGATTGATGAAGTCGATAAGAGCGAACAACAATGCATATTCTTACAGTTTCTTGGTATGCTGAGGAATAAATATTTATCAGCAAGCGCAGGTAAAGATATAACCTTCAAAAGTGTTATTCTAGCAGGGGTACACGATATCAGGACATTAAAGCTGGCGATACGTGATGAGAATGATGCAAGGTTCAACAGCCCATGGAATATAGCCGCTAAATTTGAGGTTGATATGAGCTTTAATCCGCATGAAATAAAAAGCATGCTGCTTGATTATCAGTCAGAAACATTTATTAATTTTGATGCGGCGGCTATAGCGGAACAAGTTTATATGTTTACGAATGGTTATCCTTATTTAGTGAGCGATATCTGTAAAATTGTTGATGAAAAGCTAGGTGCTGTTTGGACAGAAGAAAGTATTCATATTGCAATAAAGAGTATCTTAACTGAGAAAAACACCCTGTTTGAAGACATTATTAAGAATATTGAAAATAATGCTGATATAAAGATTGTTGCAAAAGAGATACTGATACAAGGTAAGCATTTTGAATATCATCCTATGGTACATGATAAAGGTATCATGTATGGAATCTTTAGGCAGGATGAAAATAAGCTTGCCATCCACAACCGTATGTTTGAAACATATCTTTATACCTATTTTGTCGGCATGCGTGAAATATCGCAGGAAACATTCACTGTTCCGCTGAATAATGCGATGGAGCTGTATGGTAGAGGAGAACTATATTTAGATAAAATACTATTAAATTTCCAAAACTTCATGTTTGAAGAGTATCGAAGAGAAGATGAAAAGTTTTATGAATCACAGGGAAGGCTTATATTCCTTGCCTACATAAAACCTATATTGAATGGTAGGGGATTCTACTTTGTTGAATCACAAACAAGGGAAAATAAACGCCTTGATGTAGTTATTATATATGGCGACCAAAAGTATATTGTTGAGCTTAAAATCTGGAACGGTGAAAAATACCACGAAAAGGGTAGGGAGCAGTTAGCGGAGTATCTGCGTATTCAGAATTTAGAAACCGGGTATTTATTAGTATTTAATTTTAACAAGAATAAAGAAAAATCCTCTGAATGGGTAACTGCTGGAGATAAGAAACTTTTTGAAGTCATTTTATAATGACAAATCTTCTATATTATTTTACAATATTTTATTTAATTTAAAAGAATGTTGGTGGACAAATGGATACAAAAAGAAAGATATTAAATGCTAAACAACAGATTGCCAAAAACATGGGATGTGATGTCTCTGTTTTTGATCAGAATAAAAACATATTTCTTAAGTCAAAAGCTACTTTTTTTGAAATATTAACCTTTGGTAATAATGCAGTTGTCTGGGCAGATGAATTAATGCTCGACTGGTGTGTAGAAAATTTTTCGTCAACCTTCGCACAAGATATAATGGACGATGACAATCTTTTTATAATTAACGATAAGCTGCGTTCTTTCGGTAAAAAGTTAAGCGGTGAAAAAGTCAGGTATCTGCATTTGTTTCCAGAGAAAACAGTAGAGATGCCAAGTTTATTTACATATAAATTGTACAGAGGTGACGAAGCAAAGGTATTATATGAATATAGTGAATTTGATAATGCTTTGAATTTTGATAATGATAAATTAGTAATAGCGGCATATGAAAGGGATAAAATTGCTGCCGTTGCGGGAGCACATGATTATGGCAATATTCTTTGGCAGATAAATATTGATACCTTACCTGAATATAGAGGTAGAGGACTTGCTGCATATCTAGTAAAGGAGTTGACTCTTGAAGTAGAAAAAATGGGAATGGTTGCGTGCTATACTACATGGAGTGCAAACCTAGCTTCTACTAAAGTTGCGCTTTCAACTGGTTTTTATCCGATGTGGATAGGATATTGGGCTCAAGGTTAATTATATTCGTACTTTATAAATAGAACAAAAGTAGTGTACACTGGATAAGAAATCGTTACAAATAAATTATTTAAGATTCGGCAAGTATCATTTGATGCTTGCTGTTTTTTTCAGCTGAACCTCAGATGGTTTCTAAAAGCATTAATTGGTAAAACGTGATTTTAAGATATAGTTATAAAATTTACATGATGCACGTTTCACGTTAGTCGAATAACTTAACGCGTTATTGTTAAATATTTTTTAAGATGATAGAATAATAAACGTAGCAATATAGTCGGTGATAAATAATTCTAATGCTTTGCAACCTAAAAAGCCATGAGAGCTTTCTGGTTCTGTTACTGATTTTATAATGGAAGCAGGACAAAAAGTTGTTTTATTGATTGATGAAGTCGATAAGAGCGACAACAATCGCATATTCTTACAGTTTCTTGGTATGCTGAGGAATAAATATTTATCGGCAAGTGCTGGTGACGATATAACTTTCCTAAGTGTTATTCTAGCAGGGGTAAATGATTTTTCAAATATTGCATATCATGAAGCTCATACAGCGAAAATTGTATTTGAATTTGGTGAAGATGGTTCTACCCGTATAAAAGAAGGTCTATCACCAGCGGATTACACCTGTGCTAAAGCGGCATTTAGAGATTATGAATTTTGGATAAGTGGCGGAACATTATCGAGATAATAAATTAATCGCAAAAGTGTATGAGCAAAATTTAATATATGCCTAATAAGCATAAGATAGGATAAAGTAAATTTACAAATATATTTTATAAAAGTATGTTTCTCATTCAAAAATAAAAGGTTACTTTTATCTACTTGTATAATATCCTTTTATATTATATAATAATTATTAGTTATAGCGAATATTGATAAAAATCTAAGTACCGAATTTATATTCGGTACACAAAGGACGTGACATAAATGTTACAACAAATGAAACATGAAATTACTGTAAATGTTTTGACTCCATACAGAAGCGGCGACAGCTGTGTGGAGCGATTTAGCAAGTTGTAAAAATAACCCAATAGCTGTTGCTTGCTTCTTTTATAGTTCATACTAATTATAAAAGGAGAAAAATAATGGGTATTTATAACAAATGTATCTTACCTCTCAAAAATTTTTGGTTTCTATGGTTCGGACAATCCGTTTCATTGTTAGGCAGTTCAATGACAGGGTTTGCTATCACCATTTGGGCATTTGAAAAAACTGGAAGTGCGCTGGTTTTATCCATTTCAGGAATGCTCATAATGATTCCGAAAATGGTTGTCGGTATCTTAGTGGGGTCGTTGGTAGACAGGCTGAATAAGAAAGCCATTATGATTTGTGCTGATATAGGCGCGGGATTGTGTACGCTGATATTGTTTATACTGCTACGAAAAGATATGCTAGAGATATGGCATATCTATGCCATCAATATCATGAATAGCGTTTTAGGTAGTTTTCAATCTCCTGCGAGTAATGTCGCTATTAGTGCGGTTGTGCCAAAGGAACACTATGTAAAAGCAAGTGGTACGCAATCATTTTCTGATGGTATTGTGCAGATTCTTGCACCTGTTTTTGCAACAACGCTTCTTGGTATTATAGGCATGACAGGAGTTATCATTGCCGACTTTGCTTCTATGGTCTTTGCGTGTGCATCGCTCATATTTTTTCTGAAGCTTCCGACTATTAGAAAAAAGAGCGAGCGGAATTTCGATATAAAGCTATACTTCGGAGAGCTTACGCAAGGATTTAGAATTGTCAAAAAATCGGAATTGCTTCGACAATTGATGGTATTCATGCTGTTTATCAACTTAATAGCAGGCATAACGTATTACACTTTACTTTCACCAATGATTCTTGCAAGAACGTCAAATGATTCTCAGTCATTATCGTTTGTAAACGGGTACATTGGTTTAGGAAGTATGGCAGGAGCATTGTTGGTTCTTCTTATCCCATCCGGCAAACGAAAAATTAAAACGATGTTTTTTTGTTGTTCTTTGTCATTTCTGCTTGGCGATGTTCTTCTATCACTTGGGAATAAGCCTATTGATTGGATTGTGGCAGGATTTTTTTCAAGCCTGTTTTTGCCGATGTTCAATGCAAATGAGGGGTATTTCTGGCGGACAATAATTCCATTAGAATTACAAGGGCGTGCCTTTTCTCTTAAATATGCGCTCCAATCTGGAGTTATTCCCATCGGCATGCTTCTTGGCGGCTTGCTTGCGGACTTTGTATTCGAGCCGCTTATGATAAATAGTGGAAAGGGAGCAGGTATGGCTGCGATGTTCTTTATTTCGGGTGTATTAGGGACAGTGTACAGCATATTTGGTATGTTCAGCCGCTCATTGCAAAGAACTGAGAAAGAACTAGAGAGCAAAATAAATTAATAGACGTAGATATTAAGCATTTTTATATAAGTTGAATCTTTAATCCATAACATGATTATATAAACTAATCGTATTGAACTCATGTAGAAACTAGAAGCGACGATTTATTATAAAATCATACTTCTAGTGTTTCAAAGTGATAGTGATTGTCAATGTAACCAACCCCCAAAATTGCTATCGTTGACAATTTTGGAATTGGATAAATAAGCCGTGTATTTATAAATGGGAGGATAGAGTATATGAATAATACAATAATCAAATTCAAGCCTTTTGTTATCAGTGAGTTTCTAGAATTTAAGGAAAGAAGCATAAAAGAATGTTCACAGGGATTAATCCGTTCAGGAAAAAGCACAGAATCAAATGCCTTAAGAGATGCATCAAAAGAATTTAATGAAATACTTCCCCAAGGAATAGATACCCTAAATCACTACTTAAATAATATTACAAATGAACAAGGAGAAAATATTGGATACATATGGTTCGAGATTAGAAGTAATGATATATTTATTCTTGAATTTTTAATTTATGAGAACCAAAGAAAAAAAGGATTTGGCAGGCAGACTTTATTTGAACTTGAACAAATTGCAAAAGCATCACAGAGTGCACCAATAATACGCCTTCATATCTTTGAATATAATACCTCGTTACAAGAATTTTATAAATCAATGGGGTATGAAATTACATTAACAAGACCAGGAAGTTGTTGGATGCAGAAGGTAATATGATAATTCTTTCTGTTGAATTTGTCTTAATATAAATTCGACCAATAAGAATTAGCAGGTGCAACGATGTTTTTAATATATAGTTATAAAATTTACATACTGTACAAAAAAGAGATGCTAAGGTGACTATATTTATATTTAAGGAGATAGACTATGCTTGATAAAAGTATTGATTTTAAAAATATAATAATGAGAATTGATGCAAATAAAGTATCAGCAATAAGTAAGCAAACGCTTCCAGACGGATATTCTTTTCGTTTCTTTAAACGAGGTGACGAATCTCATTGGGCGCGGATAGAAACATCAGTTCTTGAATTTAACTCAGAAAATGAAGCAAAAGAATACTTTATAAGTTCCTATTTACCATATATGCAGGATTTACAAAATCGTTGTTTATTCGTTGTTAATCCTGACGGATTGCCAATAGCAACTACAAATGCGTGGTATGCTAATAGTGAACTTGGGTATCAAGCGTCGATGCATTGGGTTGCAGTATGTCCAGAATATCAAGGATTAGGTATTGGAAAAGCTATAGTCCAACAAGCATTATGTATTTTTTCAGAGTTAGAGCAAAATAAACCTGTATGGTTGCATACGCAAACATGGAGTCATTTAGCGGTAATGCTATATAATAAGATTGGGTTTAATTTGTTAAAGGTTGATAGAATTGCAAATAATAATACTCGTAATGGTATTGCAAAAATATATCCTAATGATTTTAATGAAGCAATAGAAGTTTTAAGTAAAATTATAAGCAATGAAAACCTGCAAAAATTAATAGATACTGCATTATAAGCACAATATAGTGTACAAAAAAATATTGTTGAGGACAATATGGCAACTATGCTATATAGTTGGCATTAAATAATGCTAATGCTTTGCAGTCCGAAAATCCATATATGCAAGCTTTTCAGACTGCAAAGCATACCATTATTAAATGCCAAATATATAATCAATTATATTAAATGTTCAACTGTAGAGAACATTATATTTTTATATGGGCTTCACGGTCCAAGGAAGCAAATATTTGACAATATAATGATAAAATTATTAAATACTGGAATAACTTTTTCATTCATACCAATTATCTTAAAGTGTGAACTGGAAGAAAATATAAAAAGAGCGTGACATGATGGAAGTTATGATTTATTTCGACATTGCAATGAATTCAAGAACGCCTTGGCGTTCTTGCTGCGAGCGGTGCGTCAGCTTTGCTGACATAATACATCTGCACCGCTCTGCAATCCCGCCGGAGGCTTTTATCTTGGAAGGAGATAAGTCAAGCAAGCTTGACTTTGACTCCCACCAAGACGAGTTTGTATTTTACTCACCGCCTATAGAGGTGGGAGTCTTATCTGCTTCCTAGATAAAGTGCTGCTCAAACTAGGACAAAGAAAATTTACAAGTTATTTTTAAGAGATACATTTCTACATCAGAAATAAAGTATTATTTTGTTTCTTGAAAAAAATCCCTTCATATTATATAATAATTACTATATATTCGGCGATTAATAATTCTTTGCTATACTTGTTTAGCATGCTTTGCAGTCTGAAAATCAAGCTTGTTCCAAGCTTGCATATATGGCTTTTTAGGTCGCAAAGCATTAGAATTATTTATCACCGACTATATAGTTACGGTGACTATTGATAAGAAATCTAAGTAATGAATTTAAGTAATGGATGGTGAGGTAAATGCCTAAAGAAGAATATATCATTAAAAAGGCGCAAGCGAATGATGTGGATGCTATCGTTAAATTATATGATGCTGTCAATGAGTATTATGATGCTCCAGGTTGGGGAAAGGGAATATATCCTACAACTACAAGTATAAAGGATACCATTGACAAGGGTTGTTTACATATTCTTGCCTGTGGTGATGAAGTATTGGGAGCATGCAATTTTAATCATGAACAACATCCAGCATATGCTCTACAACCTTGGAGCATAGATGCTCAAGACGAACAGGTTATTGTAGTTCATGATTTAGCTTCACATCCTAATCATCGTAGAAAAGGAATCGGTCAAAAATTAATAGAATATTCTATTGATTATACCCGAAAATGCAACGCAACAACAATTCGCTTAGATACACATATTACAAATATTCCAGCGAGGACTCTTTACAGAAAATGTGGTTTTCATGAAATTAATCAATGGACAGGTATTATTTTAGGTGTTCAACAAACATTTAGTGTTTTTGAATATGTTCTTTAGTATGCCATATAAGCATTTTTAGTGTAAGTCAAATTTTTAACTATAGCATAATTAGATAGATTAACTGTGTTGAACTCATGCGGAAACAACAGAATCGTCGATTTATTATAAAATCACCCCTTCTGCATGAGCTCAATGCAATAAATCTTCATAAGTATTGCTTAGAGTAAAAATAAGATTTGCACTAATATGGCTGTCTTTTACTACACACGATATTGTGTTTATAATGGATGTCCATAGAGGCATAAGCGCATTAAGATTATGATTATTATATTGAATTATAAATTTTCGCTTGATAAGGTTCTTTAAGTAAATCTCCAACTTTAGATTTGAAAATTTTGAAATGCTCAGTATCTCTATGTTTAAGCTGATCTTCAGGTGTCACATATACTTCAATAAGTAAAAACTCTGTTGATATCTCTTTATTTTGTATAGCATCAAAACTTAAAACACCTTTTTCCTTACGACTGTGTCGAATATTCTCGGTAATAATCTCAATAAATTGATCAATACAATCAGACTTAATTTGAATTGGAATAACCACAATGTGATTAGGTACTTTTACCTTGAAATCCATATAAGTCATTACATCATCATATGAAGTAATCTTATAAACCGTAAAATACTTCCTAAGTTCTTTTGTCCACATATCCATTTCATCTTCTATGTCGTTTACTTCATTCATAATAAGCACAACAATTTTACAATCGGTTTTTGACATAGCTGGAAGTAAAACTGTGAATCCCCAATCCACATCCTCTTTTTCATCTTCGAATCCGTTTCGGGCATCAATTACAAGGTTGCTGTTTTTATAATTCTGTAAAGCGTTCAACGCCGCAAGCGTAGTATTTCTGTAATCATCATAACTGCATTTTTGTTTCCATGTAAGTAGTACAACATTATCCTTTTCTATGTACTTTACATTCCCGTACTGACTATCGTAAACATCTTTTAACATATCTATTATCTCCTCAAATTTTGATTAAAGGTGTACATAATATAAATTGCACTAAACTGCTGGCGCAGTGGTTCTAAAACCGCAAGTATTAGTGCTTCATCTTTATTCTAACACTATACTTTTTAAATAGCTACCCTTATAATAGTATCCTACACTATTATAAGGAAATCATATATATGATTAATAAAGAGATTCTAGTTAAGCTACAGCAGGACATTCAACTGCATGGACTATCTCCCGATACAGAAGAAGAGTATCTGATGGCAGTCAATGCTTTTATCCGTCTCTATTGCAATCAGCCTGTTTTCAACATGGCAGAAAAAGAGATCCGTAGCTACCTTATTTAACTTCTGGATGTTAAAAAGCTAGACCTATGACCTTGGAAGAAGCTATAGAACATAACATAGAATACCTTGATTCGTGGAATGATGAAAACGGTCTTACTACTGAAGAAGCGAGGGTAAAACTCAAAGGTTTTCTGCCTTCATTAAAGCGTTGGAAAGCATAGTAACATAAAGATGGGTGTGGCGAAGCAAAAATTCACATGTTATTTTTAATAGGTATATTTCTCCATCCGAAATAAAGTATTATTTTGTCTACTTGAATTATATCCTTCATAATTAATCTGCCTATATATGACGGGTATCACATTTGCCGTGAGCTCCGTAAGCAGTCAAAAGTGCCGATTATCATTGTGACGAGTCGAGACAGCGATATAGACGAGCTTATGAGCATGAATTTAGGTGCAGACGATTTTATAACGAAACCATACAATACACAGATTTTACTTGTGCGGATTTCTACCATATTAAACCGAGTCTATAATAATGAAAAGCCTAATATTCTGACTTTTGGCGGTCTGATTCTTGACATCTCGAAAAGTGTAATAAAATGCGGTCAAAAAACTGCCGAATTGACAAAAAATGAACTACGTATAATTTCCTTGCTCATTAGAAATAAAGATGCAATTACTTCTCGTGATGATATAATGAACGAGCTATGGCAGTCGGATGAGTTTGTTGACGATAATACATTAACCGTTAACATCAACCGTCTGCGTAAAAAACTTGATGAAATCGGGGTATCTAATATATTAAAAACTAAGCGTGGACAGGGGTATTCGTTATGCGACTCATCACATTCATAAAAGATAAAACCCTATATATTGTATTAAATATATGTGTTTCTGGATTCAGTGCACTTCTTTTATATATGGTGACAGCTGAATTATTTTTCATTATGTTTATTCCATATATTTATATTTTAGGCTGTATTGCTGTTCTACTGATAGAATTTTTAAGAAAAAACAGTTATTATAAAAATTATACGAAATATTAGACAGCATTGATAAAAAATGCCTACTTTCTGAAATAATAGAAGAACCGCATTTTATTGAGGGGCAGATACTCGTAGACATTATGAAAACGACAAATAAAGCGATGAATGACGAAATAGCGAAATACAGCCTTTCGTCAGCGGATTATAGGGAATATATTGAGCTTTGGGTGCATGAAATAAAAACTCCAATTGCTGGAGCGAAGTCGCTTTGTGAAAACACCGGTAACAGCGTTCTCCTTGATTCTTTGCAAAAGATAGATAAATACGTTGAACAAGCGCTTTTTTATTCTCATGACAATAATGTAGAAAAAGATTTTTTAATTAAGGAAGCGGAGATAAGAGAACTTATAAGCGGTGTTTTACGTAAAAATTCAAAATTTTTTATAGATAGTAAAATAACCGTTAATTTGCAAAATCTTAATGTATCAGTTTTTACGGATGTTAAATGGACAGACTTTATATTCAATCAAATTTTAGATAACTCGGATAAATATGAGAGTAAAAACATTAAAATACAAGCGTAGAAATTATATTCCCGAAAAGCAATATGCATAACATTTTGTAAAAATGATATAAACTTACAAAAACGTAAGGTTAATGTAAGTTAAATCTATGGTGACCTGTATAAATGTCATATAAAATTAAGACATAATATAATCCGTCACAAAAAGATTTTCTAGAGGGTAGATATGGTGCCGTTCCTGTATTTAAAACATTCAAGTTTGCAGAGGAGGAATGCTAATGGCATCTGTACATTCATATGGAAAATGGGATGTTAGAAAAACAGATAAAGGAAAACGTATTGAACCTTATCGAAAAATTTATTTTATTGCAGAAGGAGCAAATACTGAAAAGTTCTATTTTGAAAAATTAATAGATGAACGTAAGAAGTTGGGATTTCTTGATTCTGTTGATATAAGATTTTTAGAAAAGACGGAGTAAGACAAAAATATTTCGTATCCTCTGCATCTTATCGAATTTGCAGAAAAGTTAAAGAAAAGCAATGAAATAATATTTGATACAAAAAGAGACAAAATGGTAATTGTTTTTGATGCTGGCATATTTGAAAATAAAGCGAGCAATTATCAGAAATTATTGCAAAATCGAACTTCAAGCAACATATATGCTGTAACCAATCCTAGTTTTGAACTGTTTTTATTGCTTCATAGTGAAAATTCTTTAGAAAAAGTAATAATTCCAAACGAGAAAAAAATACTTAACAATGTGAAAGAAAATGGAAAAACTCCGATTTATCGGTTTCTTTTAGAAGAAACAGGAATGAATTCAAAACGTAATGCAAACATAGGAAATCTTGTTTTAAATGTTGATATTGCTATTGAGCAAGAGAAATATATAAATCAGGATATTCAAAAATGTCAATGAATTTTAACTTCCAATATAGGAAAGGTGATATCTGAGATCAAAAGAATGGTAGAATAAGAGGGTGAGTATGCTTGTCTCATAAGAGGTAAGCATACTTAATATTGTAAATAATAGAAGATTTTTGTAGGTTGACAGCCTAAAGATGGAGATGGATTTTTAATTACAGAAGATGTTATTTCTATCAGAACAACGGTTAGAGAGGTACTTCCATTATTAAAAACAGCAACAAATGTTAATCTAATTTATATATTCGGTGATTAATAATTCTTTGCTTTGCAGTCTGAAAAGCTTGCATATATGGCTTTTTAGACTGCAAAGCATTAGAATTATTTATCACCGACTATATAGTTGCTGGACATTTTTGAGCAACAAAAGACAGGAAATATTTTAATAATCGTGATAAAATAAAAAACAGAGGTGATTAAATGGATTGGGTACGTATGATACAAAACGCGATAAATTATATTGAAAATCATCTTCCCGATGATATTGACCAAGACGAAATCGTAAAAAATTCTTATTCATCAGCTTTTCAATTCAGTCGTGCTTTTAGTATGATTGCTGGAGTATCAATAAGCGAATATATCCGAAATCGTAAGCTGTCGCTTGCGGCTATAGAAATTCGTGAAAGTAAAGAAAAAATCATTGATATAGCCTTAAAGTATGGGTACGATTCGCCGGAAAGCTTTACAAAAGCATTTATGCGGTTTCACGGTGAACCTCCGTCAAAAATACGTTTATCGAACGAAAAAATCCGTTTTTACAACCCTCTGACAATACAAATAAATGTAAAAGGTGGTTTTGATATGAACAGTAGGCTTTTAACGGATATCCGTGATTTAATTGACGGAATGCAAGGACACAATTACGCTTTACCCGATTGTATAAAGTATATTTTTGAGCGAATAAACGATTTTGAATATCTTGATTTTTGGAACATCGCGGCAATTACCGGAGATGCAGTCGCACAGGTATACAACCATAATCCTTCTACAAAATGCGAATATTGCGTATCGGGATATTTGGCGGGAGAAGAATATATCACTTATGTTTTCGATACTTTCGGATATTCCCACGAATACATCAGCGCAGAACAAATTATACCAAAAAAAGAAAAGTATCAGCAGAAAATAGTCGAATACATTGATAAAGGTATTCCTGTTCTTGTTAAAACAAATATCAAGGATATTCCCGATTGGAAATCAGATGTCGGGACTTATTGTTTAATAATCGGTTACGAAAATGACGGCAATACTGTTAAACTGCTTGTGAGCGACAAAGAAACAATTGATTATGAGATTAATGATAATAATAAGCTGGATTTAATATTTATCGGTGAAAAACAAAGAGATGTTTCTCTTGAAAAAATTTATATCAGTGCAATAAAGAAAATGTCTTATTGGCTTACATTACCAGAACGTAACGGAATGTATTTTGGTGTTGAAGCGTTTTATAAATTGGCTGATGATATTGAAGAAGGTCGTTTTGCGGAAGAGGGAATGAATTTATGGGATAACTATTGCGTATATATATGCAACATTGCCACAAACGGAGGTGAGCCTACTTATATTTTTAATAAACTTGCGGATATTAACCATAAATATGACGGTTTAATTCAAGTAGCAGAACAAATTCAAAAGCTATTGCCTTCAGAAACGCCGACAGGAGGAAAAAGCCTGTTATGGGTTAAGTTGGATGAACTGGAAGCTGGTATGAACACTAAAACCGTTGCGGTTACAATGCGTGATACAAAAAAGCGTTCCAAAGTAGCGGAAACTTTAAGAGATTATGCGAAACGGCTTGAACAGGTAGTTGAGTTATTAAGTAAAATACTGGTGGTATAAAAATGGGTGGTCAATATAAATGGCTTCCGCTATCACCTCAGGAAATTGCTAAAGAAAAACCTGATATTTACTTAAATATGAAGAAGGTTAAAAAAAAGCTTTACAGTATATACACTTTAATTATTGATATTTATAATAAAGGTGAAATTCAAAATGAAAGCATCTTTGTAAAAAAATCAAGTTTAAAGCTTGATAAGAGTAACTTATGTCAATTATCAGAAATCGGAATGTAATCGCAGATTAAAGGTCTGCGATGGTCGCTGGCTATTGCACTCAGACTGATAAGACAGGTAATAGAAAACCTGTTTGTATGAAATTATCATATAATAGCGAAACCAAAATTAAATGCCCTTTATACCCTTGGTTTATTTGGAATGATATTGATGAAGGTACAATGAGAAGTATAAAAAAATTATTTGGATTTGCTGAAGAAATGTATGGTTAAAAAAGTTTTTTAATGTCAATATAATATATATTACAAAAGGTTGCTGAAAAAGCTGAAAAGAGAACTCATGCAGAAAAAACAAGCGACGATTTATTAAAAAATCGTCGCTCCTCTTGATTTATAGTAGTAATTATTTAACAACAATCGGAATAAATAAATCCATTAAATGATACCCCATTTTTTCCTTAAAGACTTTTGGTGTACACACATGACCAAGCTCATATCTTTTATATATGTCATTACTTTCAGTAGATTCTTCAAAACACTCGCTGTTTTCAATCCATTTTCGCATGGCGGCTTTTGATTGTTCCATATCAACACCATCACCATCTTTCGTTGTAGAAACAGCATAAAGACCCCCTTGAAAATCTACTAACTTATATTTACTTGTATTATTAAAATTTTCAGGCGGAGCAAAAAGCCATATCATGCATTTTTCATCATCATCGAAATATAAAAAGTCTCTTGGAGTAATATAATTATTAATATCAATACCGCTCCACCAATTATCAAATTCATCAAACTCTTTCATGTCTTTTATAGGTCCAGAGCTTATCATTTTCATTTTAGGAAATTTTATAACTCTTATATTATACGATTTATTCAACTTCTCCGTTACTTCGAGTAAACGGTTCACATTTGATGTATTGCCATTATAATCAACATTTACGATTTGCTGTTCAATATCTTTAGCTTTTTCATATAGCGACTTAATATCATTATTGTTTTGAAAATCAAATTTTTCAAGTCGCTTAATAAAATCAAGGACAATTTCTTTAAGTTCATTTAACAAAGCAACTTCATCATCAATATCAGTTACTTTTTGACTAAGAACTTCAAGAACAACATCAGAACTGGTTGAATTAAAAATTCTTTGAATATCTTTCACCTTAATATTTAATTTTCTAAGTATTAATATCTGCTCAAGACGCTTGATTGCGGTTTCATTATATAGCCTATAAGCATAATCATCGCTTCTTTGACTTTGAATGAGTCCCATATCTTCATAATATTTTAAGGCTCTTGCTGAAACATCATATCTTAATGAAACATCACGGATTTTAATCAGATTATTCATGGTAAATGCTCCTTTACAATTTATATAAACCTAATTATACAGTATGACGCAACGATGGAGTCAAGTGCTTTGCATAAAATATTATTTGCCAAAATAAAATTGGATTATGCAAGAAAATACTTCAAAAGTTTTGTAAATGTATTGAATAATAGCTTTTTACATTATACAATAATACTGTATTAATAAATGAATATGTAAAGGAAAAATCATGAATAATTCAAATAACTCTGAAATTGTTTTAAAAAATTATAAAAAGGAAAATAACCTTTTAACAAGAATAAATCTCCATCAAAAATATGAACAAAAATCAATATGGTCTCATTGGCATTTCACAAATTATCATTTTTTTGAAGGGTGTAGTATTTTAGAGCTAGGATGTGGTACAGGTTATATGTGGGAAAACAACATGGAGCGACTTCCTAAAAATACGACTGTGACACTCACTGATCTTTCTCAAGGTATGGTCGATGTGGTAAAGACAAAATTTGCCCATATGACAAATGTAATTACCAAAGTAATGGATGTTGAGGAAATAGATAGTGAGGATAACGCATATGACATAATAATAGCGAATAGTATGCTTTATCATGTACCAAATCTATCAAAAGCGTTAACACAGATATATCGGGTTTTAAAACCTAATGGCTTTTTTTACGCTTTTACTTTTGGAGAAAACGGACAGCAAAAATTCTTTCATCAGAAATTAAAAGAATTTAATCATGAAATTGATGCCTTTGGCGAGGGTTCTTTTTCTTTTATTCTACAGAATGGACGCGAAATATTAAGTGAAAAATTCAAAAATATTATTAAATATGATTTTATTGATACATTAGATGTCACGGATGCCTCAGATATTGTTAACTATATTTTATCATCAAATACCATGTCAACAGTGGAAGAAGAGAAAACGACAGGATTATTAGAATTTTTTGAAGGAATAAAAGATTTGAATGGTATCATTAAGATTCCGAGAGAATATTGCATGTTTGTTTCTCAAAAATAATAATGCAAAAATAAAAGTATCGGGAGGAGATGATGAATTGGAAAAAATAGTAAAGATACTTGGTATAATTGGAAGTATTGGTTATTCAATTAGGGTAGTATTATATACATATATTTTCATAGATAAAATTGTTTTTGATTTATACATATTATCAATAACGTCAGAAGGGTACTCAACAAAATTTAGTTTCAATAATATGAATAATTCAGATTTATATATAGCAATATTGATGATTGCTTTCATACTGCTATCAATTGCACTCTGCATTTTATTGTATATTAGGATTCTAAATAAACGACATCTATGTAAATCAAGGGCAATCGTTTTAATTATATTGTTAATTTTAAGCAATACAATCTTTATTATTATTCCACCGCAAAGCTATATAATTAGTACATATACTTTATTGCGTTTTTCCGTTTTACCTAATTTAGTATGGATTATAGGGTATCTAAGGTATGTATCAATTGCATTTATTGTGCTAAATATTATTTTTAACATGACAGTGAATGTGAATGCAAATTGAAATTGCATAATTGATCTCCACCAAAGTGGACGAGGGGGTATAAATATGAATATAATTATGATAAGGCATGGCGAACCAGATTATAAGCCATGTGATGACCGTCATTTTATCGGTCATGGCTGGGATTTATCTCCGTTAACTGAAATAGGGATTGAGCAAGCGAAAAAGGCGGCTAAAGACACTTTGCTAAATGGAGCGCAGATAATTTTATCGTCACCTTATACAAGAGCATTACAGACTGCTGCGTATATTGCATCTGAAGTAAAGTTGGATATAAAAGTTGAAGTAGATTTGCGCGAATGGCAACCTGACTTGACATTTACATATAAAACCTCAGAAGAAGCCTTTGCTTCAAGCAGAGAGTATGATTTATTCAAAGGTATCTATCCACAAGGCGAAACAAGAAAATGGGAAAGTAAAGAAATGTTATCAGTCAGAGCTGTTAATTGCCTTAAACTTTATACTAATATATACAATAAAATAATTGTTGTTACACATGGTATGCTTATGCGGCAATTTAAAAATGAAGAAATCATACCGCATTGCGGAATGATTAATTTTACCTTAGAAATATAATATAAGTTTGTTTCTTGAAAAATATCCATTCATATTATATAATTATCATTAGTTAAGGTCACTATTAATGAAAATTTAAGTATCGATTTTATATAATGCGCGGGTGGTAAAATGATGAACCATAAGGAATTATTAGGGGAACTAACTCAGGAATTGTATGAAGATAAAAATGCATTAGCTTTAATCTTATACGGTTCTCTTTCAAGGAAAGAAGAAAGTGCCAATAGTGATATAGATTTGATGGTAATAACTAATGAGTATCAACTACAAAAAAGGCACTCGGTGCGATACGGCATTACGGTAGAGTATCTTGAAATACATTTGGATTTTATAGATAACTTTATCGCAAAAACAGAAATACCCGTTCTATCTGCGTTGGCGGGTGGAATTGTCTTGTTTGATAAAATATCGGTTACCGAACAATTGAAAAACATAGCAAGTAAAATACTTGATGCTGGTCCGCCTGTAAATCCAAAATGGGAAAATGAACGATACAAAACAAAAAGACGGTATGACATAACGGAAATTTATAGTGATTTATTGGATGTTGAAGATGAAACATCATTCAATTACATTGTAATGATTTTTATTGACAGCGCAATGCAATTTCTGCTTGAGAATAATAAATTATGGACTACAACAAGAAAGAAAACAATGAATCTCTTGCAAACGCACTGTTCCAAAGGCTATCAATACATCAAAGTTCTTTTAAGCACAGGGCAGTCTTTATTGGATAAGCGTAACGCGGCAAAAGGACTTATAGAGTATGTTTTAAAACCGTACGGCGGAATATTAACAGGTGATGCAATCATCTTTAGAGTGGATAAGTTAAAATAAGACGAAAAAGTGTACCGAATAAGCATTTTTTAATGTAAGTAGAATTTAGATTGTGGGAGATGAGCGCTTTATAAACAATGCTCATTTGTTTGAAATGTAAACCTCGTCATTTTCGTTTAACTTTTTATTGCTATCAATAACTACAATTTCCGTACCGGTAAGACCATTTACAACTTCATAAAAATCATTGTTTTCATTACCGATTTCCAAGGAAACCATTTGTATAACGTTACGTTCTTCTCCGTTAATGCAAATCGATTTTATGATGTAAACCTCACCCTGATCATAAACGGTTTTTAAAATGGCAAGCCGCCGCCTTGTTGAAGTCATTGGCTGTCCGCTTTCAAGGGTATATTCAATTTCAAAATCTTCGTATGTGAGCCTTGCTATCGTTACATTCGGAATTAGACAGTTGTGAATATCTCTTGCAGTTATCGTCAATATAAGCATAGCGATAAAAAATATTGCCGTAATTGAAATGCTTATTATCTTCATTTGGGTTCACCGAAATTTAATCCTTTCTCCAAGCTGTTATGAAAGACTGTAAACAAAAGGAACACAGGAATAATAAATATTATTTGCCGCTGGAAATAAAATATTTCTATCATATATTTCCGAAGTACTTATAAAAACAGATAGCGTCTGCAGTTCGTGATTTTTAATAAATAGCATAGGTTGTTCGAGCATATTCCAACAATCGGCAAACACGAATAAAGCAACCGCATATATGCAAGGCTTTATTTGAGGAATAACACCCGAAATAATAATCCTTATGATTGAGTTTGTCTCAAGCCGTAATGCTTCTATCGCTGATTGATTTATGTTTTTCATATATTGATGCATTACGACAACGCCAAACGGAGAAAACATCATAGGTAAAACGATTGACAGCCTTGTATCTAAAAGCGACATTTCTCGTAGTCCAATATAATTAGGTAAAAGGGTAACTTGTAACGGCATCATCATAAGGATTATATAAATTATAAACAAAATACCCTTTAACCTAAATCTTGCATTAACAAACCCGAACGCACAAGGAATAATCACGACTAACTGTAAAATAGTAATCACAGCAGCGTATAATACTGAGTTCCAAAACATCGGATAAAATATAAAGCAGTTAAACAGTAAATCGGTATAATTATATAATGTCAGCGAACCACTCTCGTCACTAAAAGACAATATGACGGTTGATATAATTGGTACGACAAATAAGGCGTGACGATAATAACCATCAGATAAAGCAAGCGTTTTTTCATTGCTGATACCTCTGTTGCAACCATAGCCCGCCCATTACAATTAGGAATACAAGCAAAGAAGTAAGAACCGCACTTGTTGCAAGACTTTGATAATTTAGCTTTGTAAAATTATTATTCATATAGTATTGCAAGGTATAGCTGTAATCGGGGGGATAGTTAGTACCGCAATAATACAAGTAGCTTTCTTTGAATATCTTAAAACTGTTGACGATTGATAAAATCGTTGCAAAAAGAATGGTCGGAGCAATCATGGGGATTGTGATTTTTTTGTGTAGAGCAAATTTACCAGCGCCGTCTAAACTTTCTGCTTCAAATATTGAACTGTCGATGGACGTAAACGCCGCTGTCAATAAAATTATACAGATTCCGATATATTTCCAAACGAAAAGAAGATAAATAGGTAGTACGCAATCTGTACCGCTGAAAAAAGCCTGCCATATTAATGCAATACTTGCGGTCGGGATAACCATAGGCAAAATGAATGCCGAGCGCGTAAAGCGAAGCTTCTTTATTACGAACGATAAAGCAAGCGATACGAAAAGTGCAAGAAATATCAATATCGGTACGGCGATAATTATAATCAAAAGACTGTTTTTAAGAGCAAGTAAAAAATACTCATTTTTCAATGTATTTATATAATTTTTTAACCCTATGAATTTCCTCGAAAATTGATTATCTATAAGTGAGTAATAAAGAACGCGAAAATATGGAATTATAAAAAATATAAGCGTTCCGATAAAACTGGGTATCAAGCACAATAGACATTTTTTATTCCACATTAATCATACCCCCCTTTATTCGTTCAGATACATTTTTAGTTTTCTGTCCGCTTCTAAAATGAAACTGTCAAGTGTTAATTTGCCGTCAATGTAGTTATAAAAATCATTCATAAAAATGTTGTGGTCGAGTGAAAAACGGATTCTACTGTTTTCATATACCTCTTGTAGACCCTTAAAATAATCGTTGGTTTCATATATCGGATTGTCGACAAGCAGTAAATTGTTTTCATCAGCGGACAACGATTGTGCAATTTGCGAAATATAGGCAAGTACTGCGTTAAGGTTAGCGACTTTTGGATTGACGCTTAAAAAGACGCAATCAACAATTGTTTCGCTGTTACCATCGACATAGGGAAACGGAGCAACTCGGAATGCTTGATTTGAGGAAAACCCGAAATGTTCCCAAGCACTATTTACTGTAAGAAAAGCTATTTTGGAATAATCGCCGTTGTAATATGCTCCTGCCATTTCCTTGGACATATTGAAAGCGTTATAATTGCCGAATACTTTATTTTTCAGCAATTCGGCTAAATACTTAAACTCTGTCGTGTTAAAGCTGTTATTTACATTCAAATATTGTGACAATAGGTTTTCTGTTAAAAATTCTGCTTGCATGGAATAGGGAGCACTATAACTTCCGTTTTCATAAAAAGAACAGACTGCGTTTATAAAACGTTCTGCTGATATATCACCAGACATATCTATCTCCAACGCTTTACATAAATCATTATTATAAACAATGGAAGCTGAATTGATTGCTACAGGTATAAACCATATATTACCGTTTTTATCCGTTGCCACTTCTTTTATGAACGGAAAGCAAGCATTTAAATATTCATCAACTCCTTTAATGTCGTTCAGTGGATAAAATGAGCCTTTATCACGGATAAGCGTGACGAACGGCTGTCTTGAATTAATCGCACATATTTCATAGCCTGAGTCTTGTGATAATACCCGCATAGCAAAATCTTCATAACCAATCTCCATTCTGTTGACTTCAAAACCTGAAGAAATGGGAGCCTCGAACACATACTCGGCTGATATGATATTTATAGCACCGAGCTTACTTAATTCGAGCCGTTCTGATAGGTTTATGCTTTTTATCTTGTGGCTGTCGTCATAGTCCACATAGTAGAAAATGCCGTTTTTACACAAAAACCCGCTTATCAGAGGAATATTATCCATTAACTCTACAACACTTTCTTTTGCAGTAAAGTTTGCAGCAATTATCTGCCTGTTTATAAACGGATTGCTGTAAATGAATTCGGTTTCTGTAAACATGGCAAAATCGTTAATCATTCTGAAATCACAATATGTTTTATCCGAAAAAGCCTTAATCACGGGGTCATACGTCGAAAAACCATATCCACCGTTTTCGTCGTAGGAATAAATCACAAGCTTGTTGTTCGGGGTTTTAGATATGGATATAGGTAAATCGTCATATAGACTTAAATATTCTCCTGTTTTTATATTAAAAGTAACAACGGCTTCCCCAGAGTATATATAGTCGTCGCTTTTGTCAAAAAGTTTTACCTGCTTGCTAAGCGAGGCAGTTTCACAGCCTAGAACAAATAAAATGCCGTCAATTTCAATCATCTTTTTTACAGACGAAAAGCCATCCAACACATACAATTCTGTTTTCGCTTTGTCCGTTAAATCGTATTTGCATAAAGCAGGAACTGTTGCTGCATCTTTTATAGTGTCAATCGTGTAATATATAGCATTTTCAAAATACACGACATTCTGTAAAGTGATTTCCTCGTCGAATACATGGCGAGCAGTTGTATTCCCTGTTTTATCAACAACATAAAGCGTCGTTTCGTATATTGGCAAATCTATACGACGACCATCGGTTATGGAATCTACGGTTTTATATTTGCCTGTATCATATGTTATAGGACAGTAAAGATTGCCCTTATCATCAACATCAAATGAAACCACATTTTCCAAAGGATAAATGACAATCTCATAATCCCTCAAGTTATAATCAATAATTTCGTTATCTCTGACGTTTTTACAACTTGAAGCCATAAGCGAAAGCAGAAGATAACAAGATAACAATATACATTTTAATTTCATAATAATTCACTCCGTTCATTTATTTTCATTCTGATACCAAGTCCGATAAAGTCAAAATACAATCACATTACATGGCAATGATAAAACCAAAACCGAATATTATAGTAATAAAATTTTGACCAGCTTCATATTATAAAACTCCTTTTCGTTATATCATTAACGATATTCTAACATTGCGAGATGGGATGAATATGAAACGTATATGTAACGAATATGGAATTTTGAAAATGGAAAAGCCCTCCGTTTCTGATGAACGAAAGGCTGTGTAATGGGTTAATATTAAAAATGAATAGTTAGGCTCATGCCCTGTTGATTTGTCATAGCTTCAAATTTATAATCGATATGCAAGTTTTTTAAAATAATATCAACAATATACAAACCTAACCCATTCCCACCCAAATTGCGGTCGCGTGAATATTCAAGCCTGTAAAACGGTTCAAACAGTAGCCCAATTTCTTCAGGTTGTACCGGCATACATTCGTTTTCAATGATTAGGCAGTTGTTAGATAAACGAACATATACGCTTTTTCCCTTTTCTGTATATGAAACCGCATTTGAAAGGATATTTGAAATTGCTCTACCGAATAATTTTTTCGGAACCGTAATGGTAAAGCTGTTCGTTATATCTATATTGAAATTGATACCCTTTGTTTTGGCTATAATCTGATATGGCTCAATCAAGGGAAAAATAAACTCAGCTATATCTGTTTCCGATATTTCTTCATTTTCAGCGTTCATATTTAATCTTGAAGTATCAAGTATATCCTTTATCATATTTGAGAGCTGTTCAACCATTTCTTTACACTTTGGCATGAATAAATCATGGTCTTTATATTTGCCGACACCGAGTATCATATTTTCAAGCATGGCGTTTATTGCGGTTACAGGTGTTTTCAATTCATGAGAAGCTGCTCTTAAAAAATCGGTTTTTAATTTTTCCGCGTCACTTACCTTATGCATTTCAATCTGTAAATTTTTTATAGTAGATAAAAGGTCGTGGTAAAGTTGATTTAAGCTTACAGCTAATATACCGATTTCATCATTTGTCATTACCTCGCAGGTAGTGGCAGGGTCAAGCTTTCCCATTTGTTCAGCGACAAAGGATATTTTTTTTATTGGCTTTGTAATGGTTCTTGCGTAAAATAACGAGAATACAATGGATATTAATATACCGATAACCCCAGTAACAGGCATAAGCATAATTATTACATTTGATGCTTCATTAACTGAACGAAGCGATATAAAGACCATAATATAATCGCCTAATTGATTCGGGAACGTTTTATTTAATACAATGTATGATGAAGTGGTTATAATAAAATCCGTATTATTTGGCTGGTGGTCAATTAACTCGCCGTTAAAATAGATGACTTCGTATGCCGAAAGAATGCTCCCCCTTTTATCATAAGCTATCTTTGTTGAAGCAATATTAAATTCGCCCCCTAACTGCTCGTTATAAAATTTATCGTTATAATACAATTTTATCCCTGTAGACAGTTTATTTGAAAACGCACTAAGCGCACCTTGATATTCATTTGGTGAAAGGTTTTGGATTTGATGTATAAGCGTTTTTGTTTCGCGCTCTAATAAATCTCGTTTTTGATTTCGATAAAACACGGGCATTAAAAAAAATATTAAGACATGGACGACAAGCACGATAACAAGCATCAGGCAGAGCGTAAATATAAAAGTTTTTGGGAACAATTTCAATTTCTTCATGGTTTTACCTCGATTTTATATCCTATACCCTTAACAGTAATGATACAATCAAGCCGTAGTTTTTTACGGATATTCTTTATATAGGTATCAACAAGACGGTCAAGAACGGAAATATCATCACCCCAAATTTCATCTAAAATCTGCGTTCTTGTCAATACAAGTACATATGTTCAACAAGTAATTTTAAAAGCTGTATTTCTTTTGGTGTTATATCAATTTTGCCGTTGCTGTCGCTTGCACAATAGCCAGAAAAGTCAACATATATATCGCCATAATGCCAGACATTTAATATTTCTTGTTTACCGCTTCTGCGTAAAAGTGAAATTATCCTTTTGCCGAGCAGTACCATAGAAAACGGCTTTGTGATATAGTCATCTGCTAAACCGTCAAAGCTCGTTATCTGCATATATTCATCTTCGATAGAAGTCAGCATTAAAATTGGAACATTGCTTTTTTCGCGTATTTTATTCAACACGGTAATCCCCGTAACCTTTGGAAGCATTATATCCAAAATCACAACATCGACTGGGTTATCAAAAAAAAGTCGTAATGCTTGTTCGCCGTTATAAGCGGGAATGACGATATATCCAGCTTCTTTGAAATATTCACTTATGGCTTCATTTGTGTTTATATCGTCTTCGACAATAAGTAATGTTGTCATTAATACACACCTCTCTTTTTTGTTACTATATCATACCAATGTGTAACCAGTATGAAATGGATTTTTCTAAAGTACGCATTTACTTTTTCATATATCGCACAGTATGCTTTTGTCAACACAATAATAAGTTAGCATATAGCTGGATAGATTCCATTTAACACCTAAATCTTTTATAGTCAAATGTACTATTTACAATTATCTCATACCTCTTATACTTCAACCTTTTGAAAAATGCAAGAAAAATTAAAAAATAAATTTGATGTTTTATTTGATCCAGCATATAAAAGGATTCTTCTTTGATCATTAACCGCTACAGCAAATGTTAGTATTACCGATATGGTTATTTTTGTTGATAGGATGGAAACAGGATATAACAATCTTACAGCTATAGAGGCAATGTCATTTAGTTAATGATTATTTCATTGTGCTGTCATTCTGAACGAAGTGAAGAATCTTTTACTAATTTCAAAATAGATTCTTCGCTCTGCTTAGAATGACAAGTTTAGTGTCTTAACTAAATGACATTGACTATAGAGGAGATAAAAAAGGAGTTTGGTATAACAGTTCATCCATTAGTTACAGTTGTTGATATAATTGAATACTTACACAACTGATATATTGATAGGAAAAATATATTAAAGATGAAATGAGATTCAAGATGGAGTTATATATAAAAAAATACTGTGTATTTTAAACATGCTAAAAAACGTAGTTTATATACATATATAATATGTTTTTGAAATATAGCTACTTTTGAAAACCATTCTTGACAATTTTGGATTACTCATGTAAACTATTCATAAGGTTACGTGAGTAACCTTATATACAGGAGGTATCATCATGAGTTCGTTGATAGAGAAAATATCAAACTCCGAGCTTGAAGTATTGAAATTACTTTGGCAAGCAGGACGTGGCATGACAATTACAGAGATACGTAGCATACTTACAATCAATACCGAATGGGAAGCATCTACGATAAAGACCCTTGTTCGCCGTCTGTGTGAAAAAGGAGTACTGAAAGCAGAAAAACGGGAAGTTTTTTACTACACGACTGTCGTAAGCGAACAGGAGTACAACGACTACGCTACACAGAGCATGATTGACCGCTTATATGGCGGCAGCTGAAAAAAACCTTGTCGCGTCGCTGATTGACGGTAGTAAGCTCACAGATGAAGATATAAACGAATTACGGTCGTTGTTTAAGGTAGGTGACTTAAAATGAGCGAAGCCATAAAGCTTATTCTTTCGCTTTCGGTGTCGGGAGGATTGTTCGCGTTTGTGCTGTTCGCATTGAAGCCGTTCATGCGTAACCGGCTATCAAAGTCATTTCAATACTACATTTGGCTTGTGGTGTTGTTTCGGTTTATCGTACCATTTTCGTTTGGTATAAACCTGATGGACTACACGCTCAATATTCCTAACGAGCCACCAGAGGCAGAAGAAACAGTAATCCTGAATAATCTTATAAAACAAGAGAGTATCAATCCTGTGGCGAGTAACGCTGCTAACAATAATGTGCCTGATATCACACAGCTACAGCCGTCAATGCGAGTGACTTCCGACAGTGAGAAACAGTTCGATGCAGTTAAAATGCTCACGGACAATCTGCTTTGGATATGGCTTTTGGGAGCAGTAATATCGGCAGTATGGAACATATTTGCTTATCTGCGCTTCATACGATATGTTCATGGTGCGGCTTATGCGATGGAAATATCTGATTGCGGTGCAAAGGTATACAAAAGCCGTTTCACACCCACGCCTATGCTTGTCGGTGTATTCAAACCGTGCATATATCTGCCGGATATAGAATACACGGACGGACAGTTAAACAATATCCTGCTCCATGAACTTACTCATTTAAGGCGGTGCGACATTTGGCTGAGATGGTTCGCCGCTTTGGTTGTATCGGTACATTGGTTCAATCCGATTGCATACCTCATGCGCCGTGAGTTTAACAGGACTTGTGAATTGTCCTGTGACGAAGCTGTTATACGAAGACTCAACGACTCGGCAAAGCAGAGCTATGGTGATACATTAATTTCGGTTGTTGCAAAGAGCCGTTACCCTGACAGAGTGATGTCCGTAACCATGTGCGAGGAAAAGAAGAAGCTAAAGGAAAGGCTTGTAGCGATTATGAATTATAAGAAAAAAACTAAAATCATACTTATGATTACCGTCATCCTTGCCGTGGTGATTACAGGCAGCGCGTTTACTTTCGGGGCGCAATTGCCAGGATTTAATTTTAGGAAACCATCATATATAACAATACAACTACCAGATCAAAAAATCTTCAATATAAGCGCGGAAGATATGAAGGCATTGATTCTTAATGAACTGAATAATCCAGAAAAGGATATTTACATTTATAGTTCGGAGTCTATTGAATTGGAAACGGATTATACATTAAGATTTTCTAGTTTTGATGTTTTAGTATCGGAGCGTGATAAAAACGGTAATTTAGTTCGTAGAGTATATCAAATCAGAATATTTCATAAAAACAATATAATGACTATAAATCACAGGGATTATGAGGAACTCGTTAATTCAGATTTTAATTATTGTAGGTTTTCGGATTTTTGGAACGCGCTTACTAAGCTTCCAGCTGACGCTATAAATGAAACTATTAAAAAGGATGCACCGGATTATTTTTCATTGAGGTACACTACGCATGATGTATATGCTAATTCTTCTCCAGTACTAAAACACATTTTTTATAACACAGACGGACTTATAGATGACTACCGCGAAGCTCCATCGGTAATATTTATTTTTATACCGATGTATCTAGACGAAAATGACCCAGATATTTATGAAGGTATAGGTGTGGGATTCTTATATTATTATAAACAAGGGACAGAAATAGATAACTTTGATATCTCGCTTGACGATTTTGCGTTGCCGGTACAAACATGGCAAGATGCTTATGCGGCGTTTTTAAGAAAAAACATACCATTAGACGAGGTCGATTTTGACGAGTTAGCTGACGGCTCAGACGAGCAGGCTCGGTTTGACGCATTCTCAGCGGGAGGTTATCCTGTGACTCCGTTTTTCTATCTTTATGATATAGACAAAGATGAAATACCCGAGCTTATATACATAGACGCTGCAACAGGGTATGATGGCGATGTTTACACTTATAAAGACGGTTCGATTTCAGAAGTGGGCAACATCGAGTTTAATCCTTTTGGCAGTCTTGGCATCCCTCTCGATAAGGAAGAAGGGATATATAGCGATATAGGTTACAAAGGACAATATGGTGAAATATATTTATACACTATAGATAGCGGTATAATAGTAGAACAGGTGGTTTTAGAATATAACAATCAACCAGAAACTCCTCCCGATGCACCTTACGCTTTCGATAATTTCGCTTTTATGGATTACTTTAAAGTTATTGAGATAAATATCGAAAAAGTGATTTATGAATAGTATAAGCAGAACGAAAGTTCTGCGCACTAAAAAGGTAAAAAACCCCAAATTGAGGTTTAATATGAAGCTTTGGAATCGTATAAAATATATAATTAGGGACTATGAAATGCATGTAAGGTTATATCAAGACTACTTTGACAAGTCCATGATTTACAATTTTTATAGTCTTTGATTAACTAAATGACATTGGTATTGAATAATACCTTTTTACATTATATAATAATTATTAGTTTCAATGATGAAATATATTGAATTATATTTTAATAACGAATTTATATAATATGGGGAGGTATAATAGTGGAATTACCAAGTTATAAAGCAAACTTGATAGAATTAATTGCAAAAAGCGGAGTGTTAATGTTTGGAGAATTTACAACAAAAAGTGGACGCCAGTCACCATATTTTATTAATTCCGGTTTTTATAAAACAGGTGAACAAGCGGAAATGGTTAGTACATACTACGCAACCTTAATAAATGAAAAATTAAAAAATAAATTTGATGTTTTATTTGGTCCGGCATATAAAGGGATTCCTCTTTGCTCATTAACCGCTGCAGCATTATCAAGATTATACAATATAAATGTTGGATATTGTTTCAATCGTAAAGAAGAGAAAGATCATGGTGAAGGCGGTATTTTTGTAGGTTGGCAGCCTAAGGATGGAGATAGGTTTTTGATTACAGAGGATGTTATTTCTGCTGGGACAGCAGTTAGAGAGGTATTCCCATTATTAAAAGCTGCAGCAAATGTTAGTATTACTGATATGGTTATTTCCGTTGATAGAATGGAAACAGGATATAACGGTCTTACAGCTATAGAGGAGATAAAAAAGGAGTTTGGTATAACAGTTCATCCGTTAGTTACAGTCGTTGAAATAATTGAATATTTACACAACCGATATATTGATGGGAAAATATACTTAAACGACGAAATGAGATTCAAGATGGAGTTATATATAAAAAAATACTGTGTATTATAAACATTAATAGGTATAATACAGAAAAGAAATCTGCATATTTAAATCAAGAAAACATGTCAGAATGTAGATTCCAAACTGCTGTGAATATATACTGTGTTAGGTAAAAAATTGTAATAAAATCTGTTCTGAAATGCCTTATATTATAACACATTTATGGATTTTACTTTTAGGATCGATTTTTTAGCAATTTCTAACTTAAAGCAGTATTATAGATTCTATTAAGACACCTAAGGCATCCTGTTTTAGAGAGTGAAAGTGAAGGTAATAAAAATGTATACCTATTTATGGACGGAAGATCAAACAGATAAATCAGGTTTTTTATTTTGGAAAACGATTATGAATACCCTATTTCCAGATGTAATTGTTGAAAGCAAGGGTAATTACAGCAAGTTGATGAAAGCGATGCAAGGAATAACGGATGATGGAAATAAATATATAATTGCTTTAGACCATTCTTTTGATAACGATCAGATTGTCAGAGAAATGAAAAAAATTAAGGAAACAGCTATTAAAAATGATAATATCTATGAACTTGATATTATATCATTTGAGTACACTTTATTAGAATTTGATAAACTGATTCAATGGATTTATGATGTTGAAGATGAGTTTCTTGTAAAAAGGTCTAAACAAATATACATAAGAGAAAAGCTTTTAACAGCAATTAACTGCAAAGAAGATTATAAGTTAATCCCAGAAATAAAAGATTTTGTAAAAGAAATTGATATGTATAATATTGAACAATTAGCATCTAGATTATTATTTCAATTAACACGAAATACAGGTTTTGAAGTGGTGAAAGGTAAGCTTGGTAAGTGTTGGCAAGTGGATTGTTGTGGCTTACAGAATAGAAGCGAGGATGATTTATGTATTTTTAATGAATCAAAACCAAATATAACTGAAAAAATGACAGAGATTTTTAAATTTACCAGATTGGAAAAAGAATTTGCTCATCTGGGGTTAGGAGTTTTGTATGTTGACTGTTTATAAAAGAAAAGAGGACATACCACAAGGGATGGAGTTGATTGAATTGAATGATATATATTTTAATCAGAATACATCCAGAAAACTTGATAATAAAGCAAAGGATCTAATAAAAACCATAGATAGAGCAATATTGAAAGATCAGTTTAAGATTATTTCTGGTTTGAATGGAGAAGTGGTGAATATAGACAAGTTGTCTAGTGGATGTAAAACAGCACTAAATATTTTTTATAATCCCGAAAAGGTATTTTCAATTAAAGAATGTGGTAATAATGTGCTTGATGTTATTTATGCTCTTGATGAGGGGAGTATATACTGCGAATATCCAATTATTTCGTTTGAGATGAGGAACGTGTTGGTCCAAGATGGATTGAGAAAAAAAGAAATCAATTCTTATGAGGAACTGAAAGAGTGGTGGGAAAATGTATAGTAAACCTGTTGTAATGGAGAAATTAACGGCTATCCATACTTCGTTCCAAATAGAGTTTCAATTTGAAAACAATATAACAATTCTGATGGGAGACTCTGGAATTGGAAAGTCTGTCATTTTCATGGTTATACAAGAAGTGGCTGTTAATGATGACCGTATTTTATGTATTAATTATTTGGATATTAAAAAAAATATAGATAAGCTGATAGAGGAAGCTTCAGAAAAGCTTATTATAATTGATAATGCAGATGTACTATTATCGGATAAAATCAGAAAGAGAATAGCTTTAGATGATAAAAATCAATATCTAATCATTGGAAGAAATCCCCAAAATCTACTCACGACGAAAAATAATTTATTTGAGCTTGTAAGTAGTGAGAGTGGAAATATCATTAGATTTACTTTAAAAAGATTTTTATAATTACATTAAATACCAGTTATAAATGTATTATGGTATAGCAGGGAAAAAAATAGAAATCAACCATGAATGTAAGGATATGTGAAAAAATGTCTATATTAAGTATGTGAATGCAAACGGAAATTGTTCAATTATGAATATGAATCTACAAATACCACAGCATAATATAGATAAAAGTAAAATAATTAAACGTAATGGAGTTCATTAAAAATGTTAAATATATTTAAAGCAGAAGCAAATGATTTATCGTCCATCCTTGCTTTACAAAAGCTTGCTTATCAAAGTGAAGCGGAGTTAGTCGGAGATTATTCAATACCGCCTTTAACCCAAACGATTGAAGGAATACAGGATGATTATAGAGCAGGGACAATATTAAAAGCTATAGACGATAATATACTTGTAGGTTCTGTAAGATGCAGAAAAGCCAATAATACAGTATTCATTGGCAGACTTATCGTACACCCTGATTACCAAAACAAAGGAATAGGAACGAACCTTTTATTATCTATTGAAAGCTTCTTCCCATTTATGCGTTATGAACTGTTCACAAGTAATCTTAGCACAAAAAATCTAGTTATATATCAAAAAAATGGATATATTGAATTTAAGCGAGAGAGGGTTTCTAATAAATATGATTTAGTATACCTATATAAACAAGGATGATATTACTAAAGCGGTAATAAATCGTATATTTTCCAGCTGTGATAACCCATATATCCAAGCTCGTTACGAGCTTGATTGGAACAAGCATGATTTTCACAGCTGAAAACAACGATTTTTAACCGCCCAAGTAATACAATAAGCAAGCTATCGAACATGGTTTAAAACAGTACCACTCATAGTACTATACAAAAGCTTAATGATTTAAATGTTTATTAAACAGAGATTTACTTTTTTAATGATTCCGTATCAATTTTACTATCCTTATTACAAATCCAATATGAAAGCTTCATAGCTATTGGATTGATAATTAATGAGATACCATAGCTAACCGCGAAACCTAAAGGTATTCCGTTAATAACCACCTGTAGATAATTCGGAGGAAACCCGATAGCGAGTCCTGTATAAAGTAAACCAAAGAAAATAACATAAAAAATAGAATAAACAAAGGTAATGAGTAGATTATATACAAACGAACCGTTCTTTGCATGAAACAGTTTAGCAAATTTATTAGCAAGAAGCCAAATAGGAATCAACAACCCAACTACATTTGCGACGACAAAACCGAACAACATATCGCGTAATATACCAGGAAATGGGATAATCCCTGAGTATATAAGTGAAAAAACAGGAACAATGATAACCACCATTAAAATTGAAGAACATAATTGATTAACATATTTGAATGCTTTCATAGTAAACATATACTTGCCTCCATATTAATATTAGAGATAAGCAAAAGCGATTCACTTATATGTTAGCCGGTTTGTGGAGTTTTTGCTTTCTCTAATATCAGTATAGATGAAGCGTCTTGAAGTATCTTGACTTTTTTTGCTCAGAAGTATCGGTTTACGATTTCTCGACATCTACCCAAATTTCACCCATTATATCATGATAATTACCGTTGCCAATGAGAAATGTGAAAAATCTGGCTACTTATGTTATGAAATTTCATTTTATTCGTCCAAATACCTCTTTAATTCTTCTACAAGAATATATACTGTTGTTCCAGGGTCATATTCTGATGGGCTATCACTATCTGCCTTAAAGTCTGACATTCTTCGCTTCGCATGCTTTATTGCGGCATTGACTCCATCATACATATTTACAAATTCATAGATATCCTCATAATTTTTTTCATATTTTTCATTTCCTAATTTGTATTGCTTAAATACTTTATCTAGCTTTTCATTCCAGTCACCTCGATGTAATGCCGAATCACTATAATGAAAATGCAGATAAATCCAATACTCAAATGACTGATTGCTCCATGTTGCCTTATAACCTCTTTCTAAACCATCTTTAATTGCCTTATCAAAATCCTCAAAATCATCTTTATCAAATACAACCCCAATATTTTGGTATATAATTTTGGCTTTGCTAACAATCTCGTCCGTCTTTTTTTGTGTTGAAATCATGCGGAAACAACAGAATCGTCGATTTATTATAAAATCATACTTCTGTTGTTTTATATTAAATGTAATTTATTTCAAAAATGATATCATTTGTGAAATAAAAATATTTTTGTGCTTGCTTCATTCAATTATATTTTCAATTAAGTTTTTATATATTGAAAAATAACACAGTCTTGGTATAATGGAGATAGTTAATATTTCTTTTCTATATGGATTGTTATTTTTATGCTATGTATTGTTCTTAAATTATTATTAGCGGAGGTAAGTAAATAAAATGAAAAATTTAAAAACAAAATCATTAATAATCATTTGTATATTAATAATTATATTATTTTACTATAACAATAAATCCTCATTCCCTCCTACTCCTGAACTAATTACAAATAAAAATGAATTTTCAATTTTATGGGTCGGAAACAGTCATACCTTTACGGGCGGTATACCCAGACAGGTCAGCAAAATATCAGGAACGTATGGGATAACGGTTAATTATGATTCAATCACAGAAGGAGGAGCGAAATTAAATCAACTTATGGGTAGAACCATAGAAAAAATGCAGAACAATAAATATGATTATGTGATACTTCAAGACTATGGAGGTCGACCAGTGACTAATGAAAAAGCAGATTTTTATTCTGATGTGGAAAAGTTATGTGAAGAAGCACGAAAAGCGGGTGTAATACCCATATTGTACAACCCGGCATTTCGTTATTCAGATGAATGGCCAGATAAAGAATATCAAATTTTGCTGACTTCAGCCCACGAAAGAGTCGCTAAGATGAACGGCGCATTATTTATTAATGCGACTGATGCATGGATTTATGCTTACGATAAATACCCAGGTCTTGACTTATTTAAACCAGGAGACTATCATGCTAGCAATGCCGGTGCATATTTAACCGCTTGTGCGTTCGTTTCTGCGTTATTTAATTTACATGTAAAGGATAATATTGAAGAAATCGGTGTTTATAATGGCGATGATGCCATTGGACTCGGACAAGCTGCGTGGGAATTTGCTTCATA
This sequence comes from Holotrichia oblita, assembly GCA_023690525.1. Classification (NCBI taxonomy): domain Eukaryota; kingdom Metazoa; phylum Arthropoda; class Insecta; order Coleoptera; family Scarabaeidae; genus Holotrichia; species Holotrichia oblita. The sequence goes on from JALQSN010000077.1 coordinate 86,505, forward strand.
CTATAACGAAAATAAAGAATCGCCGCAAAAAGTAATAACCGTTCCTGATGGCACTAATGAAAAGATTAGATAATAAGATTAGATAATAAGCATATGACAAGTATCTCCATTAATTGACTTCTCGAAAGCTTTGTGTACTTCAATGCGTTTTATTTAAGCAAAAAGCGAAAATTGCTGCCGCTTTAAAGATTGTTGAAATTTATATAAATGGGTGGGTTGAAAATGAAAACGGAAAAAGATATAAACAGTAAAAAGAAAAAGGCAAAAAGCACCTTAAAGAGTAAATTACCCTACATCATTGGTGTGGTAATAGGATTTTTAATAGGACTTATCATTGGTTTTAGCGGTGTCTATAATGTTGAAAAAGATATTAGCGGGGATTCTTCCTCTTTCGGCTTGGTAATGCTTCCTATATTGTTGATGATAGTTTCTTTATGGTTTGGCATTATCCTGCATATTATCCTGCATGAAACAGGGCATTTGATTTGTGGTTTTTTAAGTGGTTATAAATTCGTATCTTTCAGCATCGGCAAGATAATGATTATTAAGGAAAATGGCAAATTGAAAAAAAAAAAGTTCGGCATACCCGGAGTGGGCGGGCAATGCTTGATGTCACCACCTGAACCTTATAACAGCACCTATCCTTTTACTATGTACTACTTCGGTGGGTCGTTGATGAATTTTGTCATAGCTTCTTTATTCCTTGCTTTATTTCTATTTTTGAGAAACGCTTTCTCTTATGCGGGTGTGGTTTTTATTTCGATTGCTGTAATAGGAGCGCTCTTAGTACTATTAAACATTCTTCCTGTAAAGAGCATGGTATTGTCACAGATGGGCACAATATTGTTTCTCTTAAAAAAAGCGAACAGACTCGGAAAGCAAATTGGCTTTTGCTTACAATGAACGCACGTATTTCTTCAGGAGAGAGAGCTAAAAATCTGCCAGCAGAATGCTTTGAATTTCCAGAAAGCTATAATTTTAACGACGCTATATCGGCAAATGTAGATGCTATGGGACTAAGCCGTTTAATTGACAGACATGATTTTATGACCGCTAAAGAACTTGCAGAAAGAATTCTTATAAAAGGTGACCATCTCATTGGATTGCTTAAAAACGAAGTACGCTGTGAATGCTTGTTTCTTGAAATAATAGGAGAGCCTTGCCAAGAAAGACAAGATGAAATAGAACGTATATTTACACCCGAACTCGAAAAATATATAAAGGTGAGTAACACACAATTGTCCAAGCATAGACTCATGTACGCTTATGAGAAACTTGTTTCATTCAATGATGATAAAGCTAAAAAGGCTTTGATGAATTTTAACAAGATATGTAACGTGTATCCTTATGCAGGTGACCGTGAAAGCGAATGGGAGTTAATCGGGATTATTGATGATTACAAATCCAATATGAAAGCTTCATAGCTATTGGATTGATAATTAACGAGATACCATAGCTAACCGCGAAACCTAAAGGTATTCCGTTAATAACCACCTGTAGATAATTCGGAGGAAACCCGATAGCGAGTCCCGTATAAAATAGACCGAAGAAAACAACATAAAAAATAGAATAAACAAAAGTAATGAGTAGATTATATACAAACGACCCGTTTTTTGCATGAAACAGTTTAGCAAACTTATTGGCAAGAAGCCAAATAGGAATCAACAACCCAATTATATTTGCGACAACAAACCCAAACAACATATCGCGTAATATACTAGGAAATGGTATACTCCCTGAGTATATAAGAGAAAAAACAGGAACAATGATAACCACCATTAAAATTGAAGAACATAATTGATTAACATATTTAAACACTTTCATAGTAAACATATACTTGCCTCCATATTAATATTAGAGATAAGCAAAAGCGATTCACTCAGATGTTAGCAAGTTTGTGATTTTTTTGCTTTCTCTAATATCAGTATAGATGAAGCGTATTAAAATATCTTGACTTTTTTTGCTCAGAAGTATCGGTTTACAATCTTTTATATTTATTTAACTTAGCTTAATTTTATATATTTTTATAATTGACAAGGAGAATGGAAAATGGTAATTGATATATTAGGCAATCAATGGAATGAAAAATGTCTGGCTTGCGGGATGGCAAGCGGCGATTCTACACCAGTGGTAAGACATCATAAAAGAAACAACGAACTTTATATTGGCAAGAAGATTTAGAAACACCTGTTAAAGGCTTTATGGTTATAACTTCAAAACAACATATTAAGTCAATTACTCAATTAACTAAAGAACAATCTTTGGAATTGTTTGAGTTGTGCTATGATACTAGGCAGGCACTTTTATCTATACAAGACATTTTGGAATGTACTTTAATTCAGGAGGAAAGGTCAGGTCATTTCCATATTTGGATATTACCGAGATATCAGTGGATGAACGATTTATTTGAAAATTCATTATCTTCTATACGACCGATGATGAAATATGCAAAGGAAAACATGAAAACGCAGAGCAACATTGATGAAATAATTAATATTGTTAATCAGTTGCGTACAATACTAAAATGATAATTTTTTAGATACCATGTTGGAATAGACTGTTGAAATCCATCTGTCCATTTTAATATGTTATCTACTATCTCTGTGCCATCTTCAATCCCATTTAACCCATATGGGTCAGTTAGTGCTGTTAAAGCGTCGTATGCAAGATAGTATGCAAGAACATCCCAAAATCTTGCTGGAGGTTCACCATTGAAGTAACCATAAATCTGACCAGTGTAAAAGTACGGATACATTTTTGGCATCCACGCCATGTTATTCAAATCCCACCATGGGTCGCCATCGGTTCTGTTATAACAGTTAAAATCAATTACTCTTATACTGCCGTCTAACATTACGATAATGTTTTCAAAATTAAAATCACCATGAATAAAGGTTTGTGGGCGCGAAGCAAGGCAATCACAATGTTCTTTTAGATACTGTAAAACCATTTCACCAATATCAGAATGTACTTTCGGTTTAGACTTATATTTTTCAATCCAGTTATGTACTTTATGATCAAATCGAGTTGACCAATCCAAGGCATCATCTGATGTTGGCAGAGTATGAATTTTTTGTAGCATTTTTCCGGTTTTTAATCCCAAGAGATACTGCTCAGTTTCAGACATATGTGGTAGGGCTTTTTCAGCATCTTCACCATCAAGCCATTCCGATAGAGAGTAACAGCTTTTTCCGTCGTTACATAGACCGAATCCAAACGGGTGCGATGTGAGAGCACCCAGTTCATACACACGCTTCATCATGTTGTACTCGGCTTTTTTTCGGTCTAGTTCTAATATGTCAGATAAACGTAGAAGCATGCGTGTCCCAGCAGATGTAGTTACGCAATATTTTTTATCTTCTGACAAACCATTTGTAATTAGCTCAACTTTGACAAATGTTTCTAACCCTTGGATTATATTGAACAAAACTATTTCCTCCTGGCTTCTGCTTATTCATGTAATGAAATGTGTAGTATATCAGCCTTTATCAAAGGTTAAAGAAATTCGGTTTTCTATTTCAAGTCAATTAGAATCCAAACAGGTTATAAAGCTGATAAATATAAAAGTAAAGCATAAGCAGAAAACATTAAAATAAAATAACTTGAATGTCTGTAAATATCGTTTAAGCGATTACATTCTTTTCAGGTACAATAAAATATATATAATGTTTATTTTGTATGTTGCGACCACAGATTTTTAAAAGCTGAAAATTTTTCAGGAAAGCTTAATAGCTTAATAATTTTATCAGCACATTCTTCTTTTGAATCGTTAAATGTGTTTATTGTTATATCATAAATATCTTGTGGATTTAATTGAGCAATTTGACTTTCTCCTTGCCCGATGTCACGGTCGTTCCGTTCTTTTTCTCTGCGCCTAAGTTCCTCAAGCGGACATGCTACATGAACAAACAGTACAGGATAATCGTGAAGTAAATCCACGCATATTTCTAATCGGTCGTCTTCTTTAAGAAGAACATCATCGACGATAGTGTTAATGCCAATATCTGAAAATGCTTTTACAGCATGATACATTCCTATTAATGCTGTATAATAAGTTTTACGCCAGTCAATATCAATAAATTTATCCGGCGAAACTATATCATTTGTAAACATATCGTTTGCGAGAACATAAAACGGTATGGATAACCTGTCCTGCAATGTTTTTGCCAATGTCGATTTCCCTGAACTTGATACTCCATTTAACCAAATAATAAATCCTTTTTCCATTTTATACTCCCTGATATAATTTGTTATAAAGACTTTTTATTAACAGTTGTTATAACTAATAATAATTATATAATTATAAGTATATAAAAACATACTGATAATTATATATTACAAAAGCATATTTTACAAGTATGTAAATCTAATTGTTTATTTAGCATGTTGGATTAGTATGTATAAGTATGATAATACATAACAGCATGATGATAATATTTTTTATTTCTCCAGAATTAGAGTTAACTTATCTACTTGTAAAATATGTTTTCGCAATGTATAATTATTACTACTTATAGTGACTTTCATTAAAAGTCTATATATCAAATTTACATTTAGGAGCTACATAGAATGGAAATAAATACAGAGCGGTTATTCCTGCGCACTATTACAGAAGCTGACGTAGCAATAGTCAGAGATGTCGGTAAAGATGAATTTAAAACCGATGAAGACGCACTTAAATGGATTCGTTGGGTAAAAAGCAAAAATGAGGAAGGCAGACTAATTGTTAATTTTTATATTTGGCTGACGCAAACAAATCAGTGTATTGGAAGTATATATATCCATAGTAAACCCGAATTGAACGGCGAGGTTGAGATCGGTTATGGAATATCCGAAAAATACTGTAACAGCGGTTATGCAACCGAAGCTGGGAAAGCTGTTGTAAAGTTTGCTTTTGAAAAAGCTGGTCAAGATATTTTAGTAGCAATTGTAAAGCCTGAAAATATAGCTTCATGTCGTGTGGTAGAAAAACTTGGATTTTTATATCGTGATATCCGTATGGTTCTGGATGAAAACGGTATAAATTGTGAATTTTACTATTTCCAATTGTACCATAATGATTTACAGGTACTTACTTAATAAGCAGAACGAAACCGTTACAAATCATTATTTTAAGGAAACTGTTTTCTAATATGAGTTTCTTGATTTTTGCTACTCTAATAATGGGTATGCAATATACTATTTTAAACGCAGAAATAATAAATTTCTTGAATTAATTGTGAGGTACAGCTTATGGAAAAAATATTATTTATTGGTAACAGCCACACCTACTTTGAATGTCTGCCATGGGTGTTTACAACTATTTGTAAGCAGGCTGGCATTAATGTACATGCTAGTATGAGTACATATCCTGGGTGTTCTTGGGAATGGCATCTTACATCTTCTTGTACAATGCCGAATTTATGGCATGGAAACTACGATTATGTAGTTATTCAACAAAAATCGCATCCTTTTGATGGGGTGGATGTTTTGGTTGAGCAGGGGACTTCGTTGATAAAAGAAATTAACAAAGTTAAAGCAAAACCAGTATTATTTAGTACATGGTCGGAAAAGAATAATCCAAGTGGCTAAAAATTGATAGATGATGCTTTCGACAGTCTTTATACATTAAATGCATCGCTTAATTGCAAGATGTGGGGCGACATGGCACTCTCTTCGAGGTATCGTTGATTTATATGCAGAGGACGGCGGACATCAGAATGCATATGGTGCATACCTTAACGCCTGCGTATTGGCAAAAACTATTTTCTCCATTGATCTTATGAGCTTATCAGACGATGTTGATTCAATGAGTTTGCCTGAAAATATTGACACCGAACCTGTAAAGATAAAATTGTCAAAAAATAAAGTAAGACTCATACAAGAAGCGACTTCAAAAGTTTAGTAAATATTTATATTATGGATGACACCTGTAATTATTGCATGCCTTATGCAGTATATTTTGAGCAGGAGGTGAAAATGAAACCTGAATTTTTATATCATGGAAGTCAATATCTTTTAAAAACATTGATACCACAACAAACAAAAGATAATACCGAGATAGGCTCACAATTTGCTCTTTATGCATGTGAAGATTTTAACTCTGTAATTCCATTTGCTTTGCCAATTCGTTGGTATCCTGATAATCCTACTGGTAAAAAGTCATTTTCATGTCATAAAGATAAAACTTTAATCGAATATGGCAGTATTAATCCAAACGGATTTGGTTATGTATACAAAGTCAATTCAGATTATTTTGAGCAAATAGATGACTGGCAATGGATAGTAACTAATGAAATACATCCAATCGAAATTATAAGAATAAAGGTTAAAGACTATTGGCATAATATTTCATTTTCAAACGAAGCATTGAAAATAAACAAATTATTATACCCATCCGATACACTTTATCTTAATCCGCCATTGTTTCCAACTTAAAATTAATTTAGATAACACCTTTAAAACTTTTCAAAAAATATATCTGGCGACATCAAGGCATCAGCATTTGCATTTATTTCTTCTATGCTCCAATTCCACCATTTTATACGCATCAGGGTTTCTATCATCTCCTGCGGAAAGCGGTAACGTTTTATCTTCGCAGGAACGCCAGCAATGACAGCATATGGAGGTACATCATTAAGCACAACTGCACCTGAGCCGATTATTGCACCGTCACCGATATTAGTTACTCTTGATGCATTTATGAACACATTTGCACCTATATAAACATCATTACCGATTGTTATGCGGTTTTTGCCATGTGAGTAAGGATGCTGTTGGTCGGCTAGAAGCTTGTTTCTAAACAACGACTTGTTTGCACCTGTAAAAAAACCTTCAATGTCATCACTGGTAAAAATCATATTTAATTGGTGATTTACACCTATGTCTGCTGAACTATTGATAGAAGTGAAATGTCCTATGCTGTTAATATAGCCATTTTCACAGCCACCTACGATACCTTCACCAAAATATGTCTGCCTGCCTATTTTTACACCATGACATTCCCATTCAAATGGCAGTTCACCGCCTTCATCATAAAAAGTAAGGTAGTCATCAACATACCTAAACTTCTTACTCTGTTCATCAGTAAGAAAATCAGCTAAGTCATCATCTGCTACGGCAACTACATAATGTTCTAAAGGATTGACAACATCAGCAATATGGAATTTATATTGACCTAATGCTCTAAGCATTAAACGTGTCGGATTACCCCATACAGCTATTTCTCGCCCCTTTAGATATCGTTCCAAAACCTGCTCAAGCCTTGTCTTCATAATAATCCTCCATTGGTGTACTCTAAGGCACTATCAAATTAATTAAATATGAGTTACATGCTCCTTAATAGCTTAAATAATAAACTAATACTCAGCTTATTAAGAATGACATATCTTCTTTTCCATATATATACTTCCGTTATCAGATTTTACTACTACAAATCCGCATTTTTTATATAATTTTATAGCTGAAATATTATATTCAAATACATGCAGTCTAATTGAGAGTACATTTGTTGATTTTAAAATATTTTCCAATTCTGCTATCATAGCACTTCCGTATCCCATTTGTCTGTAATTATCATAAACAAGAAAATCCGCAATAAATGCATGGGCGGGATCTTCTGTTTCATACCATAACTTACCTATTGGAATACTATCTGTATTCTCAGCAATGCATAAATGATTGTCCTCATCAGACAATCCGGTCATCATGTCTGAAAAAGCTATTTCAGCCTGCATTCTAGCATCTTTTTCAGTACACTTCCCTGATTTTATCAACGACTCTGCATAATCTGTGATAGAATATTCTCTAAATTGCATATATTCATTTTCATTCATTTTGCGTAAATTTACACTTTGAACCATCGTATAACTCCCTTATTCCATTGATATAAATTAAACTATTGTAACTGATAGTTATTATATATCAAACCTTAAATTTATTCAATCAAATATATAGTGTTCGTTCTGCGATAACATTTAATTTTTTTCCTCTACCATATGAATTGAAATTTAATTGTATATATACTCACTTTGATATATAATAAAAATACTCATATTTAAAGTGTATATAATTAATCGTACTAGCAAAGACTGCGAAGAGTAATCATAAAGGGAGATTTTTATGTATAAAATAGGTTGTAATTGGTCGGATGCATTAATTGACTTGATTAATAATAATAGAATTAATATTGATTATATTAAGATGGGAGCATATGGAGAATTTGATAAGCAATTTAACATAGTACGTTTATTAAAACCCATCTTATTACATGGCTTAGGCTATTTTGAATGTTCAGGGATGAAAAACATTAGTATAATCGATTTTCAAAGAGCAAATGAACTCATTTTAAAATGCGGTTCTCCACATTATGGGTTTCATCTGGCAATTCAGAATACCGATATGTCTACTGGTATGAATGATAATGATATATATATTCACATGTCGAAGCAAATACAAATTTTTAAGAAAAAACTTTCTGTTCCTTTATTACTTGAAAATATTCCAGACTCACCACAAGATAGAATAGTATTCAACCATTACCCTTATGCAGAATGTGAAAAAATCAGCAGATTATTGAATGATAATGATGTAAACTTATTATTAGACCTTACACATGCAAAGATTACAGCATTATATCGGAATTGGGATATTTACGATTATTTAAAAGGCTTACCGCTTCACCGAATTAAAGAAATTCATGTTAATGGCTCAGGGTACGATGTGAAAGGTTTCCCTGCTGATACTCATCAGCCAATGAATAATGAAGATTATGAATTGCTTGATTGGATACTTTCATATTCTAATCCTGATATTATTACGTTGGAATATAATGGAATAGAATCAGAAGATAATGAATTGATTTCATTAAATTTAATTAAGCAATTAAATGAATTGCATCTCATATGTATATAGTCGGTGATAAATAATTCTAATGCTTTACAGTCTAAAAAGCCTTATACGCAAGCTTTTCAGACTGTAAAGCAAAGAATTATTAATCGCCGAATATATAGATTAAATAATATTTAATATGATATGTTAAAAGTAATTTAGCGAATTAAGAACCAGTATTTTCTTGCAGAATATCTTAAGGCTTAAGATATTAACCTTATTAAATTATATATTAATATGACTAAGATTTATTTAAATATGTGCAGTAGCGGGCAAGGAATATCAAGATAAAAAACAGTTTCCTTGATATACTGAGTATCAGATGGGAGGTACACTACTTTAGGTAAGTAAAAACAATCAATCGAACATTAAAATCCATATAACAAAACCCAAGTATTGACTTTGATCATGTATGTGTTTGAATTTTATGTTCGATTCTCAGCATTTTCTAACCTAAAGTAGTATAGTCGAATGGATATGATAAAAGAGATTCAACGTGCAGTTGACTATATTGAAAACAATATCACCAATGAACTGACTAGCGATATTATTGCAAGCCAAGCGTATATGTCAAGTTTCCAATTCCAAAGGATTTTTACAATTATTTGTGGGATTCCGCTTGGTGAATATATTCGTAATCGCAGGCTTGTTTTGGCAAAGAGAAGAAATAATATCAACTAATGCAAAAATCATTGATGTCGCGTTTAAATATGGTTACGAAACACATGAGGGATTCTCAAGAGCTTTTGCTCGTTATCATGGAATCTCACCCACAATGGCGCGCAACTGTAGTGAGATAAAAACATTCGCACCAATTACCATTAAATCTATCTTAGAAGGGATGAATGTTATGCAGGATAAGATTACACAAAGAGGATACACAGTTGGTAATGTCGGCACAGTATATTTAACACCTGATATGGATGAAACAGCGAAATGGTTTGAGGAAGTACTTGGCTGGTATGCAGGAGTTGAGGTTCGTGACGAAAACGGAAAGGCATCATATGGCTGCGCTATGCCGTTCGATGGAAAATTAGTACATCTCGGTGTTACATCATTTAATGGACTATTCCTTTTACCTGGTACTACTCCAGAATGCCTTATCTCAATGATGAGCGTGAAAGGCGTAGAGAAATTACATGAACATGTAATAAAAAGTGGCTGGAAGAAAATCACAGAAGTTGAGATTGCCCCTTGGGGAGCGAAGGTATGTGATGTTACTACGATTGATGGTGTCATATTGAGATTTTTTGAAAGTATCTAATTATTATTTTATGATTGTCACTTGATAAAATGGTTTTACCTTAGTAATACATCAGTAAAAAGTAAACTCATATACTGGTTGTTTTATTTAATAGACTTGTTCGACAACTCCTTAACAAGCCAATTCATAATTATAGATGCCACAAATTAAAGACATTCTTAACAGGTGTCTTTTTCTGCGGTTTCTGTATTTGTAGCACATTATTTTGAATACTTTTATGATTGCATTAATATGTTCAATCATAATCCTCTCTTTTGCTATTCTTTTGTTATTTTGTTTCTCTTCTTTTGTCAATGGATTCTTTTTGCTAGACTTCTTCGGGGTTTCACTGTTGTTATGGAACTCTTTAATCCCCTGGTAGCCGCTGTCTGCCTTTACCTCTATTTCTGGATTTATTTTGTAATTTATTGTTTGCTTATACATATTAAAATCATGTACTTTCCCTTTATCCTGATCAACACATATGATTTCTTTTGTTTTCTGATTTACCACAATCTGGCTTTTTATGGTATGCTTTTTCTTTTTTCCAGAGTAATATTTTTTTTGTTTTTTTTGGGCGTTGTATCTCGCTTTCTGTCACATCTATTAAAATGACCTCAATGTCTGAATCTTCCACTAACAGTGCTTTCTTTCCAGGCAATTTAAAGGTTCCATCTTTACTTAAAGTGTCTTCCACCCATTTTATGGATTCGCATATTGTGCTTTTGCTTACATCATAATCAAAACTGATATGTTCCATCGTTCTATATTCTCTTAAATATTGAAGGGTTATCATCAGCTTATCTACAACTTTGAGTTTTGGCATGGCGCCACCCTTTTTATGAATATATTTGTATTCATTTTCCAAAATCACCAACATATTTTCGAACGTCTCTTTTTTTACACCGATCAGACGTTTAAATGTCTGATCATCTAATAATATAGCTTTGTCATATTTTTCCATCATTCGTCACCCAAGGGTATTATACACTAATTATAGATATCGAACAAGTCTAATATTCAAAGCGGTCACAAATTTACTATTTGTGACCGCTTTAACATGCTATACTCTGTTACCTTAATATTTTTTAACGCAAATTGCGTTTGATACAAATTGCGTTTGATACATATTGAGTTTGACACAGGTTGCATTTGAAAAGTTCTTCAACTAATTTATGTTTTGGGGTAAAATGTAACATTTCTAAATAGCGTTAATATTGGATTTGTGTTTTACCCAAAGATTAATCTGGAAAATCTGCGGAAGAACCATTTGAAATTAGACATCAAAGGTTTACATATATGCGTTGAAAATCTTCTATATATTCGGTGATTAATAATTCTTTGCTTTGCAGTCTGAAAAGCTTGCATATATGGCTTTTTAGGGCGCAAAGCATTAGAATTATTTATCACCGACTATATAGTTACAGAATATTATATATTTGTTAATGTTTATTATCTGCGATTAAGTTTCAATTTTCAACCACAAAGCTGGACGAACACCACCTGCACAAACACCGTCACTTATATCATCTTTTTTAATATCGTTTAGATTTCCTTTTAGCATGTTATTTCCTTGGATACCAATATCACCATTTCCGTGAATATACACAGCTTTAACTCCGACACGACCCATTGAACGAAGCCACCACCAAGACCCCCATGGTTCGTTGTTATATCTTGCAATTCGTTTACTGTTGTTTTCGTCTTTTTTACCATGAAACCAATATTTATGATTTTTACCCCGATTATACAATTTTTCACTGCTGTCGCCGAAGTATCTGCATGTAACTTCTTCTATGTTTAATAAAAATATTTTATCCTGTGTATCTTCGCCGCACTTTGTACCGTACCACTCGTTGTCAAGATTTTTATTTATCACAGGGATTATTCTTGCCTTTTCAGCTTCACTAAATTTATCAAAAAACTCGCCATTAAGATATTTTCTAAGTGAGCAGTCTGCCCATGTTATATCTTTATAAACATTATGGAAAGAACGCTGTTCAATGATATATTCAGAAATAACCAAAGCCAAATTATCATGTATTTCAAGTACGCGCCATTCATATTTACCAAATTTTATTTTGTCTCCTAACTGCATGATTAATATACCTTTCTGTATCATAAAAATAAAAATTTTCGTTTACTATATTTTTTAACTAATGGTTTTGCTTCGGTAATATCTGAATGATAAATACCTTCATCAATATTTGCAATTCTCCACCATCAAGTTCAAGTATATCATCCTTTTACCTAAAATGCACTAAGTACTTATTAACTTTATATGAAAGCTTATAATACAATGGTCAAATCGAAAAATATTTTTGTACAATATATTTTAATAGATAGGTAATGTAATGAAATGCGAAATATATCAATACTTTTTTCATTGAAAATGGAAGTAGAAGTTAGATTTTATTTGATTGATTAAACTTTAATCTTGATTTATAATAATAAATAGTAGGTATTGTTTATTTTTAAATTGATATACTATTGTCAATTCATTGTGCTATGGTAATCAAAAAAATATATGTATTTAGCAAAGGAAATTTGACACAATGGATTGAAAGTTGAATTAAATGAGTAATTTATAAGATTAGAACACAGCTTGTAGAATGAAATGTTGAAGTGATAAAAATTTATATGTTGTGGGAGGTGAAAATATATGTTATGTCCTTTTTGCAATGACAAAATGATTAAAGGAAAGATCCTAGGAGATAGATATATGCTCAAATGGATGCCTGATGACGAAAAATTAATTTTAGGAATTTGGGCGAATAATTCATTAAAACTCGGAAAACGGCAAAGTGGTTTGATTGGGAGACCTAACGTTGAGGCCTTTGTTTGTAGAAACTGCAGGAAGCTTATTGCCGATTTATAAAAGCAATGTATACGGCTTTAGACAAAAATATGTTGAAATTAAAATATAGGAGGATGAAAAAAGTGAAAACATATAATATAACACTTGAATCAATTACAGCAAAAAGCAAGACAAAGGTTAAAATAGAAAACGGCGAATTACATATACCTGCAGAGGTAAAAAGTGATGGAAAAGAACGACATTATGCTTATATCCCTGGTAAATATAAGCTCCCTTTTCGCATTGACATGACAACGAAAATAAGTTATATAACAAATCCTCCATCGCAGTTTACATGGTATATAGGTAAAGGCAATGTATACTTTAACGGAGGGTATACAGAGTTTTGCGATGTATTAACAGGAGATAAGGGAACACCAAATTCTATATATTATAATGATATACCGTCAAGGGAGTATGTTGACATATCAATAACTTATGGCAGCCAAGCAATGTGGATTACCATAAATGAGAAATCTTGCTTATATTCTAATGAATCAGCATATATAAAATTGTTAAATGACAATACAGCTTTAGAAGAATTAAAAAACGGGCTAGATATTGCAATATGTGGCGGCACTGGAACAAAACTAGATATAAAATCACTCACGATCATTGAATATGAAAGCGATGAGCCAAATATACCCAAAGATTTTAAGAATGTACCTGAACTTTCTACATTTGAATGGTACGTAAAAGGATTACCTCAAAGATTGCAGGAGGAAATGATAAAAACGGATAAATTCTTAATGAATGATATGAAAAGCATTCTAAAGTTTAAAAGAGCAATTGATAAATATGGTCATTTAACATATAAATCACCTTGTGGATTCCAATATACAATTCCCGATCATGGAGTAGGCGAATTTCATGAGACAAATTGGGATTGGATGAAAAAACCAGATTATACTAATGTAATATTGAATAAATTAGCAGAATCGTCACCAGAATTTGCAGATAAGCTGTTTGAAAAATTATGGGATTGTAGTTCTCCAACATGTAAAAGGGTATCACTAAATGAACATAATGGTAAATCAAAAATAGGTTGTCGCAGTACTATCGTATTTAACTGGCTTCCGACCGAATTTGAAGATGTAAGAAAAGTAGCGACAGTTGTAAATGAAGTAGTGAAAGCGGCTAATGAGAATAAATAAACAATATCAATTAAGTGTAAAGATGCTTTTAAGAATAGTTATAAATTTATATTAGAATGGGAGATAAGATAAGTGGATGAACAATGAAAAGAACATAAACAACAAAAAGAAAAAAACAAAAAACACCATAAAAAGTAAACTACCCTATATTATTGGTGTGGTTATAGGACTTATTATAGGACTAATAATCGGTTTTATCAGTGCCAGCAATACCGAAAAAGATATTAATGGGGATTCTTCCTCTTTCTTCTTGGAAATGCTCCCCATATTGTTGATGATAGTTTCTTCATGGTTTGGCATTGTTCTACATATTATCTTGCATGAAATGGGGCATTTGATTTGTGGTTTTTTAAGTGGTTATAAATTTGTGTCTTTTAGCGTCGGCAATATAATGTTCATTAAAGAAAACGATAAATTGAAAATAAAAAAGTTCGGTATACCCGGAGCAGGTGGACAATGCTTGATGTCCCCGCCTGAACCTATCAATAACACATATCCTTATGCTATGTACTACCTCGGTGGTTCATTGATGAATTTTGTTATAACCGGTTTATTACTTGTTTTATTTTTGTTTTTTAGAAATGCTTTTCCTTATGCTGGTGTGGTTTTCATTTCGATTGCAATAATAGGAGTACTATTAGGGTTATTGAACATTCTGCCTATAAAGAGCGACGGTCTTGCAACAGATGGGTACAATATTGTTTCTCTTAAAAAAAGCGAACTGACTCGGAGAGCGAATTGGCTTTTACTTACAATGAACGCACGTATTTCCTCGGGAGAGAGAGCTAAAAATCTACCAACGGAATGGTTCGAATTTCCGGAAAGCTATAATTTTAACGACGCTATATCGGCAAATGTAGCTACTATGGGACTAAGCCGTTTAATTGACAGACATGATTTTATTGATGCAAAAGAACTTGCTGAAAAAATTCTTACAAATGGTGAACATCTCATTGAACTGCTTAAAAACGAAGTTCGCTGTGAATGCTTGTTTCTTGAAATAATAGGAAAATCCTGCCAAGAAAGGCTAGATAATATAGAACGCATATTTACACCCGAACTCGAAAAATATATAAAGGCAAGTAAAACTCAATTGTCTAAACATAGACTCATGTATGCTTATGAGAAACTTGTTTCATTCAATGATGATAAAGCTAAAAAGGCTATGACGATTTTTAATAAGATATGTAATATGTATCCTTATGCGGGTGACCGCGAAAGCGAATGGGAATTAATCGGGATTATTGATGATTTGGTTGTTGAAGATTATCGGAAATTGAATGTCATAGAGTAAACAGTTGTTACACAACAAAATAAATTATCGTTAAAATCTGATAATTCAAATTATGAACGCAACAGACAGAGTTTACACTCCGTCTGTTGCGTTGTCATGTAATTATCCTTTTGTCAGCATGTCTAACTTTTCTAGTAGATTATTCCCCTGAAATAATAATTTATAATATATACTACTTTAGGTAAGAAACTAAAATTGAAAAACATAATATATTATTTTATTAAGTTATATCAAAAAGAAAAACAAAGGTTTAATCTCAAAAGTTAAACCAACAGCACTTATATTTATGGTCATAAACTAAACCTGATTTTAGTGCTGTTTTTTGTGATGCAATATTACTTTCCATGCAATCCCACCAAACATTTCCGCCTTGTTCAACAATACGGTTAATCAAAAGCTTTACCAAAGAACTTGATAGTCCTTTCTTTTTATATGGGTCATATGTTTCAATTCCAATTGCATATGTATCTTTAAAACGAAAATGTGTTAAAGCGAAATTACAGATTTCATTATCTTTGATAGCAACAAAACCTTTACCAAATTGCAAGAATGCATCAATTGAGTACCATGATGTGTTAATTTCATTTTGTATCTTCTCATAATTCTTGAAATTTTTTATTGTGTTTGAAAAAAAGTCAGCATTCACCTCTAAATATTCAAAGCCGTTTGGAAATGGGATATCTTCATTGTTAAAGGTTTTATAATCAAACCGATACACATATTGCCATTCACTTTTTACTTCATAATGCGATAAAAGCTTTAATACAAAAGGAAGCAATTCCTCAGAATCACATGAGAACTCAAAATATGATATTTCCTTATCTTTTAAAAATGTACGAATTGAATTATCAATAAAATTACGAAAATCCAATACATTTATATCATCATAACTTATACCCATAAATTGAAAACCACCCAAATACTCTGACCATACCAAAGCAAATGTAGGGTTCAACATGTCATTTACCCAAACCTCACCAATATTGTTGCCAGCTAAAACTCCCATAAAGGTTATATCACTATTTTTATTTGCTAATTTATTTACCAAGTCTTGATTACGACACTCAAGTTTACATAGATACATTTACTGTTCCTCTCTTTCATTAATTCCAAGCTTTTCAGCATTAATTACTATTGCTACATCATCTTCCTTGTAAATATAAGGATTTAACTCTTTAAAAGCATCATACGGAACCGATTTCTCAATCGATGCATTACTTGCAACATTTATATATTTTTGAAAATATGACTTTTGATATGAATCTTTTGAGTGTGCAGTAAAAAATGTATCAAAATCTAATTTTGAAACACTCTCAAGCATTTTTATATATTGTTTTACGGATGTAGATTCTTTTAAGAACATCCAAACATGTCCGCTTGTAGAGTCGCTGACTAATAATGTCTTCTTTTCCACTACTAAAAGTCCAATTGAACCTGTAGTATGTCCAGACATTTCAATAACCTTTAATCTCAAGCCACCAAGATCAAAAATAGTGTTAATATTCAACTTTTTAATGTTTCCCATTCCTTTTGTACGAAAAGATTCAATCTCTTCATGTGGTTTCATACCCTGTTCGGCAAGTGCATTTATTATAACATTGCGAAAGTCTATGGATGTATGTGTTCGGCATACATCAAAATCATTCTCATGTAAATAAACTTCATCGAATTGATAAGCTCCACAAGCATGATCTATGTGACCGTGTCCAAGTACTACAATAACAGGTTTAGATGTAATTGATTTTATTAGTTCAGGTATATTTCCAATGCCGTGTCCAGTATCAAACAATAAAGCTTTATCATTACCAATAACTAAATAAAAGAAGACCCCTAAAGGTTCACCGATTCTGTATAACCAGGGATAGATCTTTTCAACTTCATAATAATTCATAATAATCCTCCATCTGTGCGCTTTAGCGTACACTCAAATCAAAAGTGCGAAACGAAGTTTCACACTAACTCCCATCTGTGTTATTTAATGCATATGCAATCAACACTTATTAATCATTTTCACAATATAGAAAATCCCACTATACTTATACTGTTCATGGTTTGTTTATAAAATCAATATCAATATTTTTTTGTTTATTGATTTCAATTTCTAAACAATTAGGAATTGTAGCATGATATCTGTGAAGAACCATGCATTCTGTGCAATTACCATGCCATTCGCAATCGGTTTCTGGACAGATGCAGGCGTAATTATTTTTATTCGCAAGAATTTCGTGAGGTTTCAAATTCTTTTCCATATTTACCTCCAAATAACTATAAGTAGTCATTCAAAAAGATCATATAAATTAGTTATGTAGGCTTATTATTAACAGCTATTATATCTAACGATAATTATATAATATGAAAGAGTATTATTCAACAGACAAAAAAATAATATATTTTTGATGTATAAATATAGTTTTTATTTTATTGAATAAAAACTCACCTTGATATATAATAATTATTAATTAATGTATTAAAGAAGGAGCATAAGTCATGTCTACAGAAAGAAATTGGGATGTTTTACTTATTGGAGGGGCTTCGGGTTCGGGGAAAACTAGCGTAAGCAGCCCGCTTGCCCGTCAATATGGAGTTGATTTTGTTAGAGTGGATGACTTTCAAGTTCTGCTTGATACTATGACAACTAAAGAGAGCCACCCAGCTATACATTACTGGAGGACACATCCTAATTGGATGGACGAAGGTGTGAATCTTGCTGTAAAGCGACTGATAGACGTGGGAGAGATGATGATACCTGGTCTTACCGCTGTAATCAATGACCATCTTGATGAAAATATTCCTATGATTCTTGAAGGTGATTTTATACTTCCTAAGCTTTTAGTGTCTATTAAGAATCTTAGAGTTAAGTCTGTCTTTATATACGAACCTGATAGAGAACAAATTTTAAAAAATTATTTTGCACGAGAAGGAAATAATCAGCCATATAGGACAGATGTAAGTCATTCCTATGGCAATTGGTTGGTAAAAAATTGTGCAAATCTTGGTGTTATAAGTATAGAATCGCGTCCGTGGACTAACCTTATTGAAAGAATAATTAAAGCGTTAAATAACTCGGCAGTATAAGCATAATACCAAATTTATAGTTGTGGTTGTATAGTATTATTAATTATAACAGTGAATTTTAAGATATGTTGATTTGACAGCCTTTCTTCAAGTATTTTCAAATCATATTTACAATTGTGAGGTAGGTAATGAATGAATATATAGCTTTTTCAGATTATAACAGACTGAAATGTGAAATAAACAAAATTTATGGAATTTCTGTTGACACATTTGAGTTAATCAGCGATTATTGTGCAAGTGTCTATAAGCTGTCTGCCGCTGGCAAAAAATACATTTTCAATTTGCACCGAAATAATGAATGTTCTCATACAAAGAATTAAGGATGAATTGAAATGAATTATTGGTTGAAATTATATGACGAAAATTTAATAAAATTTACAATGAATAGCGAACTAGGCGAAATGTTTAAAGTCACTGTTGATTGGGTTGAAGAAAATCAACAGCATTTGCTTCCGCTTGAACTTATACAACCTGTAACCTTGAGTGAATTAGAAAATTTTACTTATGAGCAAGAGTTCACTATAAATGAACTGAAAAAATATACATATGAAGAAATTCCTGATTTATGGAAAGACTTGTCCAGTGGTGTGTTGAATACTCGTTTATCTAAATGGTTAAAAATGCGAATAATTCCTAAAAACCGCAAATTTGTTGAAGAAATTCTTAAAATGTTTGGACTTACTGCGGAGAATACTAAAGGCATAATTGATGTTTGTAAGGGTTTATCTTTGAACGACAGTTTTTGGGTAGTTCCTGAAGACTTTAATGGTAAATTTGTAGAGTATAACTTGTATGAAAATAAGTTTTCGGAAGCATTGTCTTTGGTTGCATATACAGGATATGGCGGCAACAATAATCCGTTTACAACTTCGCCTGAATTAACAACAAATGGAATACTTGCGAAAGCATGGCGTAATATTGACGGGAAAATAGTGTTATATAAGTGTGGTACAAGCGGATATGCCAATTCAGGGTTAGAGCCTTATAGTGAATACTACTCATGTCAAATTGCTGAAAGAATGGGACTTAACCCAGTTATGTATGGTTTGGAAAAATGGAAAGGCTCACTGGCTTCGACTTGTGAGTTGTTTACGGATATTAACACAGCATTTATTCCTATTGGGTACATTGTTAAAACAGGTGCATATAAAGGCGTAGCGCAGTGGTATAAGAAGCAAGACGAGTTATTAGGAACTAGTATGTATGACTATTTTTCTTCTATGTTAGTTTTTGATGCTGTTGTTTATAATATAGACCGGCATTTTGGAAATTTTGGTATTTTGAGAGATAATAAAACGGGAAAGGTAGTTGCTCATGCACCTATTTTTGATAACGGTTTATCTTTATTTAGTGAGGGTATGAAGGATGATTTGGATAATCTGGATGAGTACAGAAAAACTCGTCTTAATGTTCTAGCAGAATCATTTGATAATTATGTTAAAGCTTTTAGTTGCAAAAAACAAAAGGAACAATTGAGAAAATTAATAGGTTTCAAATTTACCCCTCATAAGTATTACAATCTAGAACCTAAACGCATTAATATTATCGAGAACTTTATACAAAAGCGAGTGCGCGAATTATTGAATATTATACAAGAATAATAATGTCATTATACTTTAAGTGCGTTTGAATGCCAGGTAAAAAGTCTTAAAAGAATCATACCAATATATGAATGCAATGTCGAACTAAGTTGAATAAGTTCATAATTTTTATTATTAAAAACGGAAGCGACAATTAATTTTAAATTATCGCTTCTGTTGCCTAGTATTACTACAATTGTGATTTGATATCTTCTATGATTTGATTAAAAATCTGCTCTCGTTTTGAAGATGTATCATAAATCGTAAAGCCGTACTTCGCTAATTGTTCAGTCATAGCTTGATTGAATGGAATAGCTTCTTGACTAACCTCTCTTAAATCATCATCATTTAAACTATATGTCCAATCATCTTCTGTATCGTATTTTTTAAAATCGCAAAAAAAATCATCAGCAGTTTTTTTACTTTGCACTAAGCCTATAAGCACAAAATTGTTTTTCAGTTCTTCTATTCCATACATTTTCAGAATAGATGATATCTTATCACAATTAAAATACCCTCCTTCTAACACAAACCTATTTCCTTTTACAGCGTGTACCCGCAGATTTAACTCATGTACAACACCATTACTAGAAGAAAATACACCTAGAAAATGACCAAGGAATGATGCTAAATTATCAGTGGTTTTCTCTCTATTCCAATTAAGTCTAATATCCAATTGCGGATATGCCCCTTGAAACGTTGCGACAAGTTTATCGAGACTGATGACAAAATAATTTAATTCTTCGTTTATTTTTCTTGCTAATGTTGTTTTACCAGCTCTTGATGGACCGACAATGATTATGTTTTTCAATAATAATACCTCCAAAATTTATAGAATGTGTAAATATAGTTTTCAAACCTCTTAAAATATGATATCATAATAGCATAAAATAAATCTGAAGGAAAGTAAATGTTATGTTATAAGACAAGAATAAGCCGTATGTGTATAGCTCTTACAGATACTCCATATAATGAAGATTTTATAGGATATTTCGAGAATATATATAATTTTGTTAAAGAAAATTATCCTGATTGTCTTCCTGATATCGGGGTTTATGGGTATATATATTGTCCGATAACGTTTATAGTTGATAAAAATCATCGAATGTTAGGACAACTTGGGATAGGATATGATGAAGATAATTTTGGATTTTATACAGGATTAACAGGTAAAGAAGCAATAGAATTTACTGAACGTATTGATGAGTTTGATTCAAGATATGTGGTGAAGCCCCACCTTCGCAAAGGCTAAAGAAATTCGTTTTTTTATAACAAGTCAGCTTGAAGTTGAACAAGCTATTAAGTTGATAGATATAAAAATTTGATTGAATAAAAACTCATCTTGATATATAATAATTATTAATTAATATAGCTATATTTTGGTTTTTCTATATAAGCGAGGTATATAGTCGGTGATAAATAATTCTAATGCTTTGCAGCCTAAAAAGCCATATATGCAAGCTTTTCAGACTGCAAAGCAAAGAATTATTAATCACCGAATATATAGAAATGAAAAAAGATTTAGCATATGTCTGCAATTATTCCAAAGCTCTTGTTACTCATAATCTACCTGATGATTTTGTTGTTGCTAATTCTTTCAGGTACGGTTTATCGGATGACGAAATAAGAAAGGAATCACTGCGTACCGTGAATTTTTATGTGAGCTTTTTGACAAGATAGCTGAAAATAAGGATAGAATAGATGTCAAGCTTCGATTTATCTGACCCAGATGTCCGTGATTTGATGAAGAAATGGATTGAAATGGAACTCGCATTATAAGCATTAGTGAGCAGATGGATTATGCACGGGTATAAGTTTATACAGCATATAGGACTGAGGTAAGAATGGATTATGTAATTAGGAGAGCATTACCAAGTGACGCATTTGAAATATCAAAAGCGATAGCAAACAGTTATAGCGAAGAATTAAGCTTATTAAAAAAAGAACAAAAGGTCATTATAAAAGTTTTTGAACAAGGTGTTCACACCGAGCGTTTTTGGGTTTGTGTTGAAAATGACGAAGTTATAGGAATTTCAGCTTGCTCTGATAGTAATGGAAGAGCCTTTACCCCAAACGTGAAAGGATGCATCAAAAATTTGGGACTAATACGTGGATTTATTGTATACTTAATATTTAAGACAGAATTTGCAAAGTCAGTTCCATACCCTGAAACAACAGGCTATATTGAGTTTGTAGGAGTGATTGACACTGCAAGAGGACGTGGAATTTCAAAAGAAATCTTAAGTGATATTATTAAATACAGTAAACATTATGACGAATTTATCCTTGATGTTATGGATAACAATATTTCTGCAATAAAATCTTATGAAAAGCTTGGGTTTTACGAGTTTAAACGTAAGCCATTTCGTGGTGGTAAAAGTAAAGGGATAAAAGATAGAATTTATATGAAACTTACAGTATAAGCACTTGCACATAACAGCTTATTTTTATTCATTATTAAAAATTATAGAAAAGAGGACTTTTATGAATTATACAATAACACAAAGCACAGTTTTCCCATTGGTTGAGGTTACACTTTCACAAGGTGAAGAAATTCAAATTGAGCGCGGAAGCATGGTTTACAGTAGTGGCGGTGTTGCACTTGAAGGAAAAATGAATAGTAGTGGAGGTGGATTGGGCGGCATTGTAAAAGCATTAGGTCGTTCAGTGGTGAGTGGAGAAAGCATCTTCATTACCCATGCTAAAGGAATAAACAATGGAGCAAAAATTGCACTTGCTCCTGGCACTCCAGGAGCAATTAGAGAATTACGGCTGGGAAATCAGCAATGGCGAATCAGAGACCAGGCATTTTTGGCTTGTGATGGCAGTGTATCCTATGAAATGAAGAGACAATCTTTTAGTAAAGCGTTTTTTGGAGGTACAGGTGGTTTCTTTGTTATGGAATCTAGGGGGACTGGAAGCATGTTAATTTCTAGTTATGGAGATATTCTAGAGCTCCATGTACAAAAAGATAAACCTTTAATTGTTGACAATTCTCATGTTGTTGCATGGAGTACAACGCTAAATTATGAAATTAAGATAGCTTCTGGAACTTTTGGCTTTAAAACTGGAGAAGGACTTGTCAATGAATTCAACGGTGTCGGAACTGTCTTGATACAAACTAGGAATGTATCAGCACTGGCAGATATGCTCAAGCCTTACTTTCCAAGCGGTAATAATTAGGATATAGAAACAACGAATTAATATTAGTAGGGGAGTATATATGGAACAAGAATTATTAATACGTTGCTATGAAGCAAGTGATTTTGACAAGGTTGTCAATCTTTTTCAAAAGGTATCTGCCGTTAATCCTAAGGCTATTTTTTGGTGGTAAAGTAAAGATTGCAATAATTGGGATAATATTTATTGTGCTTTTATCAACAATCAGCTTGTTGCAAAAGCACAAATTGAAATTGTGAATATTATTAATGAGAATAGTTCATCGGATAATAAGCATACAATTTATATTAATATTAAAATTGATCCATTCTATGAAACACAAACAATAATATTAGATGAACTATATGCTAAGCTTCTTGAAAAAGCATATGAATTAAAGAAAACCTTACCAAATAAATTTAACACAATATTATGTGTCGGAAATCATGAGAGTGAAGTTGAAAATAATAAATATTTTATTTGTGATAAAAATTATAATCATTTAAAAGATATATATTCTATGTCGAGTATGTTAAAAGAAGAGATTATCATACCCGATATAGAATTGGGTTATGAAACAACACTTACCATTTTAAATGAAACTGAAATGAAAAATTATTTAAATATCGAATCCCATATATGGTAAGATGCTCCTTTGGACTTAGAGACTCTTATGGAATACAAGTCATGTCCATTATTTCAAGCGATACAAATACATAAATGTAGTACGCTTGTCGGAAGTGTTATGGTTTGGGTAGACGAATCTGATGGGCAAGGAGTCATTGAAGATATCTTCATTTGTCCACAATGGCGAAAAAAAGGACTTGCAAAATATCTAATGGCAAATGCTTTACAATATTTGATAAAAAATGAAATTTGTAATGTAAAACTTACTGTCGTGACTAACAATACAACTGCATTACAATTGTATAGTTTATTTGGATTTAAAGTTTTTGATAAAGAGGTACGATATTATACCGATTTAGATTGAATAAAAATAACAACTATTATCTACTAAATATTAGGCAACTACCATTTGAATTTATGTTTTTCAAAACGGTCGTATAGTTGATAACTTATACTCCATCACAAATTTTCTTACCTAAAGCAGTATATACTTTTTTGCTTGTTGAAAGAATAGAACGTGATGGAGTCTGTATTGTATTTCTTTATCTAAAAATGTTTATTCGTTGTTGATTACGCAAGCTCCGTCTCAAGCCATTTCTTAATCGCTTCACGGTTGTCTGCGTCATTCAAATCAATGTTGGGGTTATCAGCACATCTTAAATACTCTTTGCCGTTATGCATGAATTTGCTGATGTTTCCGCATTGCCCATTCTTTCGTTTGCCGCTTGTACATCCTTTACATCTCCTGCTGCATTTTATAATATCTATGCTCTTCTCAGAAAGCAAATCGAATAAACGATTAGGGTCTGCAATACTCCTAACGCCAGGTAACGCTAAACAACATTCTATTCCAATATGTATTCTTAATATCATTTCTCGAACATTTTTAAGGGTGTAAGTAAACTCGCCGCCTCCGTGATTGATGATTTTATAGCCTTTATGAGTTAAAAGAGCATCTATATTTTCAATCCATTCCTTAACTACAGGAGACTGCGAATTGGCTAATTCGTTAATATATACATACAGCTTTTTGGGTACTGCGTTGGCAAGCGGGTGATAGTTACACCGTAATAGCACTGGGAAAAACGTATTCATAATATAATAGTAATCCTTATGGTTTGTTTGCTTCGGCTATTAATTTAAGACCGACAGCAAAATAGTCATTTTTTTCAGAGGTTATATGAAATATTTCACTTTTTGAAAAATCAACTTCTGTGGTAAAATCCACGCCAGTAAACTGCAACCCTATATCGGACAGCAAATGGAACATTTCTAGTTTTCGCTCGCTGCTCATCTTTATCAATGAAGTATAATTTTCAGTTTTTTGACATATAACAGCAAGCAAATCTTTACTATTGATACTTAACTTTATTTTTTTATGCGATACTGGTATCGTCTCTTCATTTTTTTCCATTTCAAGCTTACCGTAAATGCCTAAAGATAACAAAATAATAGATAAGTCAAATAACACTGGAAAGCAAATTCTTATAGCATCTATATGTTTACATGTTTCGTATCTGCTTCCTGTTTCAACATCAATTTTATCCTTGTTATCAATTAGTTTATCGAAAAGGTCATATAAAAACTCACGAAATGCAGTTATTCCTTTTCGTATTTCTTCGTCTGTTAAGTTATGCCGGAAAGACTCTACAACTGTAAAATCGTCTGGGATATGAGGAATAATGAGAGATTTGAAATAATTGCATACATATTCTAAATCTTTTTTCACTTGATTTTCTCCTTAATGTAATCATTATAAAATATAATCTATCCAAATAGAGAAACGAGAAGCAATATAGTTGATAAAGCTGATAAAGCTAAAGCTCTAAAAGCTCTCCAAAATCTATAATAAACAGCTTCAGTCAAAGCATATCCAAAATTTTTATTTTAATGCCTTTCTTACAACTACCTTTTCCTCTCGCTCAGCATGTATATAAAACCCACATTTTTCATACATTGTAAGAGGACCTCTAAAATCATGGGGTACAGTATTAAACTCCTTGTGGACATATGCTTCTACAAAGTCAAACCCATCAGTGACAGCATCCTCACAGACGCGTTCCAGCAATTTAGTGGCTACACCCATTCTTTGCGCATCCGGCGCAATCACAAAGCAGAATACAGATTTTACTTTGATATCAGCACGGTATTCCTCTATAGGCCAATAAGCACGTAGATAATTAATGCCGCCTTGACAATCCGCGGAAGCATTGCACCATCCTACTATATCATCACCGTGGTAAGCAAGATAACCTTGTATGCTGCCAGATTTTACAAATTGGAGAGCATGATCCCTTCTTTCTTCTCGTGTTGGATACCAGTGATTGGCATCTTCCACATAAGAATCATCACTGCGCCAAGTCACACAATAACATTTTTGTTCATCTATATTGACATCATGGGGAGTTACATCAAAAAAATGCACATAATCTTCTGCAAGCTCTGGTATCAATTTACTAATTATAATATTCATTAGTAACCTCCTATAAATTTAAAAGAATTTAAGTAAAATTAATTTTAACGGAAACATCCTTTATTCCCAATGAGCAGATGCATATTTTTCTGCTTTTAACAGCCATGCTGTCATTTCATCTTTTTTATATGTAACATTATCAGGAAGTTCATCAAAAAAATTAATTTCGGACATTTCATTTGAAGGTAGGTCTGTAAATTTTGTTATACGCGCAAAATATGTTCGTCCATTATTACAAAATACACCATCATCAGTAAAATTTTGAAAATCCCAGACAGGAATTAATTCATATTCAATTGCGCCTGTTTCCTCAAATAGTTCGCGTTTAGCGGCATTAAGTGGTGTTTCGCCTTTTTCCACATGACCTCCAGGACATTCCTATTTCTGTCTTTTTTTATGAAAACACAAAACCCACTTATCGCCAAATTTTGCCTCAATCGATACAAATCTTATGTCTTCTAATGAACCTGCGATATGTTCAACTGTCATATTATCCCTCCATTTTATATTTAATTAATTTGTAGTTCATTTTCATCCTCCTATTTGCGTTTTATATCTAATAATATCGAACAAGACAATAAATATACAAAATAATAATTGTCATATTTTACTTCCTCATTTTAAATACCAATTATAAAAATGCTTATTATCTGTTGATTATAGCGAAAACTTCTCTTTTATCATTTTTGCTATAACATCAGGTTCCAAATTCGAATTATCAATTTTTATATAGTTTTCAAAAATGATTTCTCCATCATTGCTTACACAACGATGATTATTATCGTCATTTAGAAGTCTTTGGTTAGAAATATTAATATCTTGTTTTGATTTTTTATTTAACAAACGGTTTTCTGAAACATTACGCTTTAATCGAATTTCTTGGGTCGTCACAAGCTCGACATAGTAAAAGTCAGTATTATATGGTGTAAATATTTTTTTTACATGTTCAATATAATCCCAATCTGACTGCATATCAAAAGCCCACATTATTGTAAATATCATTCCATAATTATTAGACGACGCAAATTCTTCAAAGATAACTTCTCTTAACCGTGTTATCACTTTTCCGTTAAATTGTCCGAATATTTCGATAACTGGTTCGATCGTCATATGGTTATGAAATAGACGTAAATCTGAAATTTTCATCAATTCTTGTCCGACAGTCATTTTTCCGACAGTCGCATTGCCTATTAAAAATAATAATTTCATAATTTTCCAACTCCATATTATATTATTACTCAGGCGATTAAAAATCGTTGTTTTCCAGCTGTGAAAATCAAGCTTGTTCCAATCAAGCTCGTAACGAGCTTGGATATATGGGTTTTCATAGCTGGAAAATATACGATTTATTACCGCCTTAGTAATATTCTAAGTACATTTCAACATTAGCAATAATATTTGTCATACCCATTCCTTCGCAATTAGACTGACTATCATGAGCATAACAAAAATCAAGAAATTCGAGCTTAGCTTTTTCATCATTGAAAATATTGATAAGGATTTCGTGCGGTATTGAACGAAGCAACGCACCTGGTCCAGAAAGCTTTACATTACCAGCACCATTTCTATTTAGAATTGATAAAAGCTCATTTGCCGTAAATGAATATGATAACGGCCAGGTAGCTTCTCCTTTTTCATGTCTAGCAATGACATCTTCTGGTTTTTCTACAAGCCTGTTTCAAGTACATTAAAAGCGTGTTTAATATCTGGCATAAAATCGTTAATATTTTCATGTGGAGCTTGCTTAAGTATATGCTTAAAAGCATGAAGCATATAACCACCTACCCGATTATATACGCTGATTATTAAACGTTTTGAACATATACGCATTAGATTTTTAATAACTTCTTCATGGTTTGGATAAGTGTATGAAATTGGTGCATCAAAAGAAAGAACCATATCAAACTGCTTATCTGAAAATTGTGTAATATCTTCAAGACTTCCGTGTATAAATGTAATCTTGTCAAGCACTCCTTCACGATGAGCAATTTCCTTAGCTTTATCAATCATAGTATGTGATATATCAAAATGTGTAACATCAATACCTTTTTTGGCAAGCAAAATAGAAAAACGTCCATACCCCGCTCCACCGTCAAAAACTGTTTTTATACCGTCTAAATTTAATAGTATTTCTTTTTCTGTGTGATATTTTAAAATCACATCGTCATAATTTACTTTTTCT
Source organism: Holotrichia oblita (assembly GCA_023690525.1). NCBI lineage: Eukaryota > Metazoa > Arthropoda > Insecta > Coleoptera > Scarabaeidae > Holotrichia > Holotrichia oblita. Next base: position 115,017 of record JALQSN010000077.1, read on the forward strand.
CTTGATAATTCTAAATCAGCATTTTGAGGAAGATTCCAAAACCTGCTTGAAATTTCTGATGAAATAGACATAATAATATCTCCTCTCTTGACGAAATGTGGCACTTTTATAACAACATAACCATATGTATGTCTTCCGGTTCGTCTTCAAAATAAATTTAATAGTATTTCTTTTTCTAATATCTCCTCTCTTGACGAAATGTGGCACTTTTATAACAACATAACCATATGTATGTCTTCCGGTTCGTCTTCAAAGAGTTCTTTGACCGGGGTTGTCAGGTCAAACCCTACGCCGCGGTAAAAATCGACGGTGTTTTTTGACGACATTGCACAAACATATAATTTTTCTGCACCTGACTGCTTTGCTTTTTCTTTCAGCATGGAGATAAGCTGTCTGCCTATTCCTTTTTTCCTGTATTTGTTGCTGATCCACAGAGAAGTCAGTTGGATCATGTCTTTATTTTCGCCGATTAGTTTCCCGCCTATACCACTCAAACCAACCAAATTTTCTCCGTCAAAAGCGCCTATGAACGTCCCGCCTTCATCGTAATCCTCAATATAATCTTCAATCACTTCGGATATGTTTGAAATGTATATGAATTCCCGGTATTCTTTTTCGAGAACCAATTTTTCGTCCCTGATATAATATAATTCTTCTACAATTTCATAACGGTCGATTTCGTTTAATTTGCGGATTTCATCGCGTTTTAAAACACGATATATTATTTTTTCTTTTTCCATATAAAAACCTCCTAATTGAATATAACAGTAAATCAAAAAGTATCCCTTTATCAAAATTACTAACTTTATTAAAATCTAATACTCAAGATTCAAGCCTCATGCAAAATATAAATTCATTACTTAAACTTTTATTATTATACTTCATAATCCAATAGCACAGCTCTTACTGGAGAACCATCCGAACCGTAAATGTTAATTGGTATAGTAATTATTATGATTAATTAAGATTATATATTACAAATGCATATTATACAAGTAGATAGGTTGGTTAGAGCAGTAACGATTGAATAAATTATCAACTTAATATATAATAATGATTAGTCATGCGGTAATTGTCTATTCAAGGAAATACAACTATATTTAAAAATGCGAAATAGGAGAGATTTAGTGAAACATATAATAGAAAACTTTATTCCATTAGGCGGTAAGCATTGTATAACAAACGCCTTAAAACAAATATTTAACTACAATAAATATTATGTATCAGAGGAAATGATTTTTGGGATAGCATCAGGACTTGCATTTACATATATCAACCTAGCTAGTTCGCCAATGATATCAGGCAGAACAAAACCTTTTGAATTTGAAAATAAACTCGCTGAAAGACTCAAAATAATTATAAGATGCAAACAGCCGAAAAACTATAATATTGCTTTTTCACAAGCTAAAAAGATGATTGATAACGATTGTCCTGTTTTAATATATGCGGATATGCCATTTATGAAATACTTAGGACTTGGTGAGAATAGTCATTTCGGTGGCTACGCCGTAGTTTTGTTTGGATATGACGATGAGACTCAAATGTTTTATGTGAGCGATAGAGATAATGATAATTATCCTATACGGACACCTAATGGTGATATTGCAAAAGATTTTCATTTAGTTAGTTACGATGAATTGGCTAAGGCACGAAACAGTAACTTCAGACCATTCCCTGCAAATAATAAATATCTTGAATTTGATTTTGCAGATTATAAAGAAATTGATTCAGAAGCAATAATTTGTGCAATAACTGATACATGTGAATCTATGCTTAATCCACCTGCAAATTTGCTGGGCATAAAAGGCATAGCGAAATTTGCCAAAGAAGTCGTAAGATGGAATAAGTTTGATGATGAAAAATTAAAAACAGCAGGGATTACGAATTATTTTCAAATAAATAAAGATGGTGGTACAGGTGGTGGTATATTCAGAAGAATGTATGGGCAATTTTTAATTGAAGCCGATAGCATTTTACCGGATAGATGCATTGGCAAAATTGGTACATCGTACATTTCTTTATCAGAACAATGGGATTTACTTGCTGATTCTATGTGGACTTTAGGGGAATCAGGAGAGCTAAATATTTTAAAATCAATGAGTGAACAAATTCTTGATTTATATGAAAAAGAAAAAAATCTGCTTATACAGTTACAATCATCAATAAAAAGTTAATTTTACTTGAGATGCTATAGCTACTACTATTGATGAAATAATTGCTCTTAATTCGTGCGGAGAATTTACAAATGGAACAGTTATTACCGCTGATGAATTTATAGAGAAGCTAAAAGCGTGGGAGGAAGCACAATGAGCAACCCACATGGTATAATCATGTTTGGAGCAAACGGAAGCGGAAAGACTACACTTGGACGTGAATTAGCTCGTATTCTTAATTTTAAGCACATCGATATTGAAGATTATTGCTTCGAAGAATCAGAGATTCCATACACTAAAGCACGCTCACGCGAAGATTATCTTAGGTTTATGCTCGCAGACATAGAGAAGTATCATTCCTTTGTCTTAACTACTGTAATTGGTGATTTAGGTGTAAAAATATCACAATATTATGAACTCGCTGTACATATCACAGCACCTCATGAACTCCGAATGGAGCGTGTAAAAAATCGTTCGTATGAACAATACGGAAATCGTGTTCTTGAAGGTGGTGACATGTACGAACAAGAATTAAAGTTTTATAGTTTTGTGGAAACACGCCCTTTATCAAAGATAGACCAATGGGTTGAAACGCTTGTATGTCCTATAATCTATATTGATGGTACAAAGGATTGGTGTGTAAATGCAAGAGATATAGCAGAGCGATTTTATGATAAAAATGGTCAATTCAAAAACAGAACTTGATTTAACGTCCGTTTTTGAATTGTTTTGTAAAAGTATTTTTAAATATAATTCCTGATATAACAACGATGCCTTTGATAGCAGATTTTTAATATTATTACCGATGACTTACTTAGAGTAATCAAGAAAAAAATCCACCAAAAGATAAAAGAATATCTTACTTAGGCGGGAGAGTATTGTGTACTTATAAATTATTCATAAAGCTGTCAAATATCATTGATGATTTTTAAAATTCTTTTCAAAACCTTAGCATTCATGCGTTTGTCGTGCCAAATAGCCGATAAGACATAAAATTAAAGATATCAATGACTTTCTATATATTCGGCGATTAATAATTCTTTGTTTTGCAGTTTGAAAAGCTTGCATTTATGGCTTTTTGGATTGAATAAAAGCGTACCTTGATATATAATAATTATTAATTAATGTATTAAAAAAGGAGCATAAGTCATGTCTACAGAAAGAAATTGGGATGTTTTACTTATTGGAGGGGCTTCGGGTTCAGGGAAAACTAGCGTAAGCATACCACTTGCCCGTCATTATGGGGTTGATTTTGTTAGAGTTGATGACTTTCAAGTTCTGCTTGATACCATGACAACTACAGAAAGCCACCCAGCTATACATTACTGGAGGACACATCCTAATTGGATGGACGAAGGTGTGAATGCTACTGTAAAGCAACTGATAGACGTGGGAGAGATGATGATACCCGGTCTTATCGCTGTAATCAATGACCATCTTGATGAAAATATCCCTATGATTCTTGAGGGTGATTTTATACTTCCTAAGCTTTTAGTGTCCATTAAGAATCCTAGAGTTAAGTCTATCTTTATATATGAACCAGATAGAGAACAGATTTAAAAAAATTACTTTGAACGAGAAGGAAATAATCAGCCATATAGGACAGATGTAAGTCATTCCTATGGCAATTGGTTGGCAAAGAATTGTGCAAATCTAGGTGTTATGAGTATAGAATCGCGTCCGTGGACTAACCTTATCGAAAGAATAATTAAAGCGTTAAATAACTCGGCAGTATAACCATAATACCAAATTTATAGTTGTGGTTGTGTAGTATTATTGATTATAACAGTGAATTTTAAGATATGTTGATTTGACAGCCTTTCTTCAAGTATTTTGCAAATCATATTAAGCATTGTGAGGTAGGTAATGAATGAATATATAGCTTTTTCAGATTATAACAGGCTGAAATGTGAAATGAATAAAATCTATGGAATTTCTGTTGACACATTTGAGTTGATCAGTGATTATTGTGCAAGTGTCTATAAGCTGTCTGCCGCTGGCAAAAAATACATTTTCAAGTTGCACCGAACGTTTGATACAGAAATAGCCTTACAATCAGCAAGCATTATGGATTATTTGTCAACACAAGCATTTCCTGTTGTGCCTGTTGTGCGCACGAAAGAAGGTAGGTTAACCCATAGGGTGGTGTTTCCACAAGGAAACAGGACGGGGATGTTACTTGATTTTATTGATGGAAAAAAGGGATGGGATTTTGAATTTGAGGATTATGCGGTTAAGATAGGTGAAATAATGGGGCGTATGCACAGCCTAATGGAGAAGTGCAACATACCTATAATTGAATACGGATTTGAGCATTATGTCGGGCGGTATATAGATATTATGAGAGAATTTGCTTATTCGCCGTCGAGGATTGAGGAGCTTTATGAGTTCGGCAAGGAGCTTTGGGAAAATATCGCTAAATCAAAGCGGGGATTTTGCCACGGGGATTTGAATGTAAGTAATTTTATAGTAACACCTAATGGAGAGTATTATATTTTTGATTTTGACTGTGGGGGTATTTCGTACCGGATTAAGGATATTTATTGTATCTGCTGTATGACTGAAACGGTTTTTGACTTTAATATAGAAAATATAATGAATTATGTTGAGCTTGATGACAAAATATCGCTGGTAAGGCAAGGGTACGAGAAACAGCTAGTTTTGAATGAATATGATATAAAATCGATTTATTCGTTTGTCGGGATTGGCTGTTACTGGTCTGCGGGTCAGAGCAATAAGTATAGGTCACTTCTTGAAGGTAATAGACAGTGGATGAACGAGCAATATTTTGACAAACGGTATAACTGGTTAATGACGTGGAGGAATCTTTGCGCTGATATGTTAAAAAAAAATAATTAAATTGATGAGGTACTCTATGGAGTCATTAGATTTAACCCATTATTATACTGATGAATGTACACCATTACTTAATATTTTAAATTCATCGGATGATGACCAGCAGCAATTAATAAATAAATTATCGCAAAATTCAAATAGAGCATTCGGTCGTTTTAAAAATATAGATTGGTATTTACCACAACGTACACTTGTAGAAAAATGGATGTACAACGAATTTACTAATCTTGGTGGATATCCAAAAACGCAACATCCTATGTATTTTATTCTTGGAGATAGTGAATATTTAAGAATGTGTTATGGCAACAAAGGTAAAAAAATAACAATAAACATAAATAACATACAAGCAGATGAAATTAGTTTTACAATGATTGATAGCCTTGCTATGTATGTATCGGAGATAGATACAAAAAAATTGTATACTAAAGAAATGTTGTTTGAATTTTTAAATAATGATTTTAGTATTATTAATAAACTTGATAATGAACATAAATACATAGAAGCTCAAATTTGGAAAGAACATTTATAAAATTAATATATAACCAGATACTCCTTTGGATTTAGATCATTGTATTTGTGAGCTTGACCAACATTTTTTAGTAATTGCAATTATAATAGAATATTAATATTAGTGAGGAAGAAATGAAAAAAGATTTAGCATATGTCTGCAATTATTTAAAAGCGCTTGTTACTCATCATCTGCCTGATGATTTCGTTGTTGCTAATTCTTTCAGGCATGGCTTATCGGATGACGAAATAAGAAAAGGAATCACTGCATACCGAGAATTTTTATGTGCGCTTTTTGACAAGATAGCTGAAAATAAGGATAGAATAGATATTAAAGGAGGAAGCAAGTACGACCCTTTCGGAAGTAAAGGAGACAGAGGTACAAGTAGCGTTAAGGAATGTTTTCCGGTTTTCTTTGACTTGGCAATGATTTTGCTCACATTAGGTTTTCATGGCAGTCTTGAAACGAAACCAGATATGAAGCTGACCATATGTGGGGAGGATATATTTACTGTTATATGTCCAGTTACCGAAAAATATCAATCATTAATAAGGATGACTAGTGAGCGAAAATTAGAATTATTCCACTTGCTGTCTGATTTGGGGTTGCAATTTAGTGGAGCAAGGCGAGGTAATTCAAATTGAGCGTGGAAGCATGGTTTACAGTAGTGGCGGTGTCGCACTTGAAGGAAAGATGAATAGTAGTGGAAGTGGATTGGGTGGCATTGTAAAAGCATTAGGTCGTTCAGTGGTGAGTGGAGAAAGCATTTTTATTACTCATGCTAAAGGATTAAACAATGGAGCAAAAATTGCACTTGCCCCTGGCACTCCAGGAGCAATCAGAGAATTACGGCTGGGAACTTTGCAATGGCGAATCAGAGACCAAGCATTTTTGGCTTGTGATGGCAGTGTATCCTATGAAATGAAGAGACAATCCTTCAGCAAAGCATTTTTTGGAGGTACAGGAGGTTTCTTTGTTATGGAATCTAGGGGGACTGGAAGCATGTTAATTTCTAGTTATGGAGATATTCTTGAGCTTCATGTACAAAAAGATAAACCTTTAATTGTTGACAACTCTCATGTTGTTGCATGGAGTACAACACTTAATTATGAAATTAAGATAGCTTCTGGAACTTTTGGCTTCAAAACTGGCGAAGGTCTTGTTAATGAATTCAACGGTGTTGGCACTGTCTTGATACAAACTAGGAATGTATCAGCACTTGTAGATATGCTAAAGCCTTACTTTCCAAGTGGCAATAATTAGGATATAGAAACAAGGAGCAGTAAGGTTAACGACTGTTCCTTGTCTTATATACTCAGTCTGATACGTTTAGTCTATGAAGTAAATATGGAAAAATTATTCCTTTACCAATTTGGCACCTAAAATAGCTAAATAATCAGGATAATCACAATCATTGAAAAAATTCTGATATATATAACAATCCAATTCAAACGCATCATTGCCAACATATATTTGATTAAAGTTGAACTCGCCTATATTTTCATTAAAGGATAGACCGCCATTTATATAAAATTGAAATGGCGAATAACTTTTTATTGCTAGAAAAAGATTCGCAACAGAAAGATGTAGATTTTGATGAATTCTAGGTCGTGGAGCTCCTATCGCTGCATCAGCATTATCAAGTTGATACATTCTTCTTGGGACTGCGCCAACAAATAATTTAATGTTATTAGAGTATATCATGTTATTTCTTTTTGAAGTAGCAGGAACAGCGATTCTTACTGGGTATTCTTGAAAGCACTTTGGTATATAATGAGGTTCTCCATAAGATAACACTTCATCATAATCTTTTAAGTCAATATCAATCACTTTTATTTTGTAATGATTTAATATTTCCTCAAAACCAGAAGCAATTAGATTTTCTTTTAAATAGCCATCTGCACCTTCTGTTATTGCACATTTTCCACCATTTTGATAAATATAGTTTACCAGTGTTTTTAAAAGAGTCATATCTGTTCGAGGATGATTTTTTATATATGGTCTTCCTAAATTTATTTTTATAAGTATCTCTTTTTTATCAATTATTTCATGTTTTAAACCGATTTTTTCAATATTTTTAAATAATTCCAGATTATTGTTACTTGTAAAAAACATAATGTATCCCCTTTGTTAAGCATAATTAATTAATTTGCTGTTTGTACTTTTGTTAACAATTGCTCGTCATTATAACTAAAAATAATTATATAATATGTATAGATATTATTCAAGTAAACAAAAGTAAATTTTAGCCACGATATATTTATATTGAAAGTTTTATATCTTTTGTGGTATGATATCTAATATCAGCATAAGCAATATAATCGGCAGTAAAGAATTCTAATACTTTGCAGTCCTAAAAGCCATATATGCAAGCTTGGAACAAGCTTGATTTTTAGACTGCAAAGCATACTAAACAAGTTTAGTATAGAATTATTAACTGTCGAATATGTAGAAAAAAGGAGAAATAAATTTATGTTTGTTCTTTGACGTTGACGTGAATTCATACGAGGACCTCCATGGCTTTATACGATTGCAAAAGCAATATGTATAAGGTCTAAAAATATTTATATGAGAGGGAGCTTCTTATGGATTTTTTACGTCTTTTTAAGAAACATTGGCAGTATGCTTACCCAGAACAATGGCGGGTAATATGGTATCTCTTTTGGCACACGGTTTCTGTTGCCGGTCAATTGTGTAAGCCATACGCACTTGCAATGGCTTTGAACAGCCTTCAAGCAGAAAAGCTTAGTGAAGCTTTAAAGTGGATTGTCTGGTATGTTGTCGGTTTTGCAGTTTTTGAAATCGGTCATCGGATTGCACGCTCTACTGAAAGATATTTAGCATTTCGTAACCGCAGGCGTTTTATATTATCGGCATATGATAAACTTCAAGGATTACCGTTAGCATGGCATAACGAACATCATTCAGCTAATGTGATTGACCGTATCAATAAATCAGCCGATGCCCTGTTTGACTTTGACCAGAGCCAAAATAGTTATATTGAAGTAATAGTAGACCTCATAGGTTCGCTGATATTCCTATGGACATTATCGCCGCTGGTATCAGTCGTGGGGTGCATTACGGGTATTATATCAGTTTGTATAACAAAATGGCTGTATAAAAAAACTGTTCCCGAATACCGTACTCAAAACGAATTGTTCCATAAACTTGTGCGGCTTTGATGGATTACATAAGCAATATCACAACCATTATTGTTTTACGTTTAGGTGAACGTGCGCGTATGGATTTAGAAAATAGAATTGATGAAATATTTCCCCACTTAGTAAAGGAACACCGGGTTACACAGGTGAAATGTTTCATTAATGCGTTACTCGTAGTTGCTCTAAATGTAGGAATGATAGCTTACTATATTCTTTCACGGTCATCAGCCGGCACGGTGATAATGATTGGTTCGGTGGCGGCGGTTTTTCAATATCTTGATTTATTGATGAACGCATTTGGATTTTACACGGGTGATTATGAAAATGTAATTCACTGGTGGCAGGATTATAATGCGGCTTCTGTAATATTTGATACCAATTTATCATCTCCTGAGCTTAATAAAGCATATTCAGAAACAATACCTTTTGATTGGAACACTTTAGAAGTAAAGCAATTTGATTTTTGCTATGGCGCTGGGCAAGCAGAACTTCACTGTGATCTGATTAAGCTTGAACGAAGTAAACGAATTGCATTTGTGGGTGAAAGCGGAGCGGGGAAAAGTACTTGCCTTAATATTTTACGAGGTCACGCTTTTAGTAGACGGAATGATTTCATTAAACGGTATAAAGGATTTGCCGATCAGTGCTTTGGGAAGTATAGCAACATTAGTAAGTCAAGAGCCGGAAATTTTTGAAAACTCAATAAAATACAACATTACCTTGGGGCTTCCAGTTGCCAAAAGTGAAATAGACAACTATTTTGCATATACTGTTTGTTTTGATGAAGTAGTTAAAAATCTTTTGCTCGGATATGATTCTGATATCAGAGAAAACGGGGTCAATTTGTCCGGCGGCGAAAAACAGCGTCTTGCATTAGCTCGCGGTGTTTTTGCGATGCGTGACAGCGACTTGATTTTATTAGATGAACCTACAGGAAGTCTGGATGTTTCTACTGAAACAAAAATATATCAGCGGCTGTTTGAGGCGTTTCCAAATGCCTGCATTGTAAGTACGCTGCATAGGCTTCATTTATTACCAATGTTCGATTGTATTTATGTTTTTCAAAACGGTCGTATAGTTGAAACAGGTTCATTTGGCGAATTAAAGGAAACTGGCGGCGTTTTATCAAAGCTTTGGAAGAAATATCAAATAACAAATGATAAAAACTAATTAACCTATACTCCATAACACATATACTGCTTTAAGTTAGAAAATGTTGAAAATAAATGAGTTACCGCACTAGACATTAAAAACTTTGGTATATGGTTTTTAATGTCCGATTGATTGCATTTTCTTACCTAAAGCAGTATATACTTTCTTAACCAGTGAAAGCATAGAGCGTGATGGAGTTACTGTTACTAATATCAACAATCAGCTTGTTATTGGATTTGAAGTCATAATAAAGAAGTGCGATATTATACCGATTTAGAATAATATCGCGTTTTTACCATTCAGTAACAAAGTATATGTATAGGGTGTTTTCTATCTTTGTGGGCTTGCCTCACAATTTTATAATTAAACCAATTTCGATTTAATATCTACTATGACTTGATTAAAAACTTGTTCTCGTTTTACTGCGATATGTTCAACTGTCATATTGTTCCTCCATTTTATATTTAATTAATTTGCTATTCCTTTCATCCTTCTCAATCACAGTATTAAAATAGTATTTCCATCAGGGTCTTTTACATAAAGTTCTTTCCCACCCCATGATGCTGTAGCTGGAGGGTCAAGTTCGATACCCTTTTTCCTCAATTCTTCATAAGTTTTATCATGGTCATCACATTCAAGGACAAATGTAACAGTACCCATATTCGCTTTTCCCCACTTGTTCTCATCCCAAATCCAAATATGAGGTTGATTAATGTCAAAACCTATTTCCGCACCGTCAAAGTCATTAGGGTCATCTGCTAATATCGGGATGCCTAATTTTTCATTGTAAAATTTTATCATTAGCTCTGGATTCTTTGATGAAATGTTCATTCCACTGAATTTGGTAATCATTTTTTGATCCTCCTGTTTGCGTTTTTCATATCTTACAATATCGAACAAAAACATAAATGCACTAACTTATATTTATTATATAACGTTAAGAACTATTTTTCAAGAAACCAATTATCAATAATACTTTATTTTAATGAAGGTTTTGCCTTTATTTAGCGAGGGTATGAATGATGATTTAAATAATCTGGGCGAAGAATAAAAAAGAAGGAATCAACCAGATTTTCCACATTGACTTCCTAGACTAAACGTGTTAGACTATACTTAGTCTAACACGTTTAGTCTGGAGGAATCGTTATGGCAAATAACATAAATCTCACTGAAGCAGAAGAGAAACTAGCAAATCTGATTTGGCGTGATGCACCACTGACCTCACCTGAGTTAGTTGCGCTTGCAAAGCGAGAAATGGATTGGAAAAAGTCCACGACATATACAGTTCTGAAGAAACTCTGCGACAAGGATGTATTCAAAAACGAAAACACAAATGTGTCGGTTATACTTTCACGCGACGAGCAAATCGCACGTCAAAGCCGTCGCTATGTTGAGGATACATTCGGTGGCAGTCTACCAAAGTTCATCACATCATTTTTCGGAGGCAAAAAACTTACATCAGAACAAGCGGATGAATTGAAATATCTAATAGAGCAACACGAGGAAGGAGGCGAAAGCATTGGATAAACTGTTTCTTTCAGTTTTGAATATGAGCTAAACTGGAATGTTTGTCATACCGTAATTTCAGCATAGCTTATGAATAATAAAAATATACAGAACATAACCTGTGAAGCATACTTTATTTTAGATAAGCAGAACGGCGATATATGGGAAATAGTTCCGTTTGCTAATGGGATAGCATAATAATAGGAATGATTTAGTGCGATATTTCGCAAAATTTAAAAAATAAGTATGGCGATGAAAGTTGGTGAGAATTAGTGCAAAAAATAAGTATAAATGTAGCAATTCCTATCCCTACAGGATTTTACTCTATGCAGAGTCTGCATAAAGAACTATGTTCTTTCGTAAGCGATAATGCTTTGTATAGAGAAGAATAAATAATTGTCGCATATATAATAATTAAGCAGACTCTGTATCCTTAACAAGTTATTTTTAAGGAGGAGAGTTTTATGCAGTACAAACAAGCAAATAAAATATTCCCCGCAAACATCTTTTAACAGAAATCCAAGAATATGCGGAAGGGTGTATAGTTTATATACCGAACAAAAGTGGCGACCGTAAGGAATGGGGAGTAAAGACCAATGCCAGAGCCGAAATATCTGAACGCAACGAAAATATCCGCACAAAATACAGAAGCGGCAAATCGTTAAAAGAGTTGAGCGAAAAATACTTCCTTTCAATAGACACGATAAAAAAAATTATATATTCAAAATAAACATAATGAAAACAAAGTATACTCTTTTTTGCGAAGGCAATGTGAGTATACTTTGTTTATAAAAAATTCTCGGTATATAAAATCGAATAAAATATAGTATAATATAAAAATATAATATATATATTATCATTTTAAAGCTTTTGGTTAAGAATCGTTAGATATAGCAATTTTAAATAACGTTGGTGTAATGAGTTTATATTTTGAATAGGTGATGATTAATGGAATTTGCAGAAAATTATATAGATAAAATTTGTGAAAAATATAATACGAATGATAATCCCGGTATTTGTATAGGCATAATTCAAAACAATGAGCTAGTGTTTTGTAAAGGATATGGTGTGGCAAATTTAGAATACAATATACCCATTACCGGCGATAGCGTGTTTCATTGTGCGTCAATGGCAAAACAATTTACGGCTATGTGTCTTAGCGCCCTTTTTGGTTGAGGAAGACAAACTTGCCTGCACAGACAGCATACGACTGTATTTCCCAGAACTTCCCGCTTGTATGGACAAAGTGAATATATCGCATCTTGTTTATATGACAAATGGAATTTATTGTATGTATGATACGGCTAATTGTATTTATGGGATACGGGAAAACGATTTTATTACAGAAGATGAAGCGTGGAATTTCATAAAAGCAAGCGATTGGCTGATGTTTCCGCCCGGCGAAAAATGGAGTTACGGCAATACAGGTTATTTTCTGTTAGGACAGCTTGTGAAAAGAATCACGGGACTCACAATAAGCGAATATGCGGATAGATATATTTTTAAGCCACTTAAAATGAATCATACTTTTTTAAGAGACGACCGGAGCAAAATCATAAAAAACCGTGCAGTCGGTTATTCAAGTTATATTCATGTACATTATAATGACTGCGTTCAAAAGCATACGACAAAAAACGACCGCTTATCTATAAATGAAGAATTAGTTGACATACCGGGAGCAGGTGACTATGGACTACGGTAAATGATTTAGTTCATTGGGATAATAATTTTTACTCAAACTCGCTGGGAAAAGGTGGTCAAACGTTGATAGAAATGATAACAACGCCGGGAAGGTTAAACAATGGAAGAATTACGAACTATGGTTACGGTTTATTTGTTTTTGAAAAAGATGGCTATAAACATATATCACATGGTGGCTGGGTAGGAGGGTATAGTTCTTATCTTGACAGAATAATAGACAGGGGTTTATCAGTTATTGTCCTTGGCAATCATACAGATATATTTGGTGATATTGACGTATATGAAAATAGCAATGGAATTACTGATAAAATTATGCGGCACGTTTTAAATATTAAACCATCGGAAATAATAATACCTGTAAATAAAATCGAAAATCTTGACAAAAAAACAAATTGTGACTTTGATATATCTGGAAAATATCAGTGTGAGAGCAATTCATTTATATGGGAAATTGTGAAAGCTGATGATGGTTTTGAAATATGCCAGAATTACGAGCATAAATTTACAATTTTTTATGTTGGAGATAATAAGTTTATTACAGATAACGATTTGACTCTTTTAATTAATGGTGAGGATAAATCAATAAATACAATTATTAATTCAGAGAAGTGCATGTTTATGCCATTTATAGAAAATATGAGCGAGAGTGATTTGTCCGAATATATCGGTACTTATAATAATAAGCCTTTAAATCTATCGTTTGATATATCTGTAAATGACGGTAAATTGTTCGTCAAGAATGTAAATCGGCATAATTCTGCTGTTGACTTTTTATATTCCCCCACAATTAAAGATAGTTTTATGACCAAGGTAAGTTACATCGGATATTATTGCATATCTTTTCAAAGGGACGAAAATAATGGTATAAATTCGTTTGTTTATCGTACTGATAGTGAATCAAAGAGAGAAAATTTTATATTCACGAAAGTTATCTGTAAAAATAAGCATTAGTGTGTATGACGGAGATTTTAAGATATATTTATAAAATGAATAGAGAATTATCAAAAGTCATGCACCAAAAAGGCAGGTATCTAAACTTTAGATACCTGCCTTAATCATGACAAACTGCACTGTGGAGAAAGTATGGAAGTTAATTTTTGTGGGATTCCTTGTCTGTTGATACTGCAGGTGACATTTTTACATTCAGAAATTACTGATGGATGCGTAAAAACTGTTCTGATAACAGAAAATAAAAAAGTGGTTTGTTTTCTAAATGATATATAGTTGGTGATAAATAATTCTAATGATTTTCAGCCTAAAAAGCCTATATGCAAGCTTTTGAAAAGCATTATTTTCAGACTGCAAATCATGCTAAACAAGTTTAGCAAAGAATTATTAATTGCCGAATATATAGAAAGAATATAATGAAATATATTAGGCAGATAGATTTCTTAGAAATACTTTCACAGTCAACAAATATAACTATTCCCAATATAAGCTATTAAATGGTATATTAACTTTATTTTTAAATAAACAATACCTATAATTAAGAGGATATTCTTGTTATACTTACTTTATGGAGGGTGTGTTAATGAGAGTATATAATCGTTCTTTTGACGAAACACAAAAAGATTTTAAAAAGATGCTGGCATTCCTTGTTGATGATTATATTGATAAACAAGATCGCTATGTATGGTCAGCAACAAGGTTAGGCGGCTGGGTAAGCAACTTGGCATCTGGATATGGACATTTTTTCCCGAGTTATATGAGAGACAATGCCCAATTATGGTTTAACAGTATTGATGAATTAATAGGATTTGCTATTTCCGAAAATGGAAAAGCCGAATTTTATGTGCTAGTAAGGAAAGGGCATGAATTTTTATTTGACGAAATAATTGAATGGGTTAAGGTAAATTGGAATAACAAGAAGGGCGTATTGAGCACCAATGTTGATGAAAATCAGCATATTCTAATACAAACCCTGGAAAAATCCGGTTTCAAAAAAGATGATATATGGGCAGTTTGCAGACAATATGATTTACTTACTATGGATTTATCAACAAGAATGTTACCCGAAGGAATTGTAATCAAAGATATGCTTGCTTTTCCTAATGAATATGGTGTTAGGCTCTTACGTAATAAATGCTTTTCGCAACATGAAGAAGTTACTGATTTCGACATAGCCCGGCAGAGAGCGGGGAACGAAAGTTCTTACTATTTTCCGCATCTTGATATTTATGCCCAAGACCAAAATGATTTAGTTGTGGCAGGTTGCGTTGGTTTAGTTGATTATAAAAGTAATCATGCGGAAATCGAAGTAGTCTGTACTCATAACGAATATCGCAGAAGAGGACTAGCACAAGCCGTTATTATTGAGTGTATGCGCAGACTTCGTGATGAAGGAGTGAAATATGCATATATTGGTGGTTCAAGTAAAGAGGCAATTAACCTGTATGGTAAATTCGAGCATATATCCTGTCGAAACTTATATAAATTTTTAATGTAAAGTAATTTCTAACACTACATTATTAATATGACAGACACAAAACAGAAATTTTAAAACTATAAAAAGTAAATGTATATATTGGTAAATTTAATTAATATTCAAAACGGTCACAAATTTACTATTTGTGACCGTTTAATAATAGAAATAATTCTATATAATTAGCTCCATAAATATAAATACATTAACTATTATATAAATTTCAACCACGTTTATTTTCAAATTGATATGCTGTTGTTAGCAAAGCTTTTAACGTCTGATTTTCAGAATTTTCTAGCCTAAAGCACCTCATCAACCTTAACACACGGAACAAGCCAGCGCCAAAAAGGAAAACAATCTTTTTTCGGAGGATTTTTGCTTTCGTCTTCTAAATATAGTTCAGCGTTCCAACCTGTATCGGTATAATTGGTAATAAATCCGTTAGGTCTAAACTTGTTTACAACATCGTGTACATTATCCCCATATTCACCCTTTGCTACATAGGATACGGGAAGGTCTCTGAAATCATAAGCCTCAGGCACTGGAGTACCAATAGGGTACGCAACTGACACTATATACGAACATGTATCGCTTCCCTCTGGGCAATCGCCTGTCCACCCAAGCCAAGCATCTGGAATTGCTTTTGGCAGTTTGTCGAGACCAGCAGCAAATCCCTGTTCAAAAAACTTTTGCCATAAAGAGGGGATTGGATTTTCTCCTTCAGGTTCACCTTTATACTTGATACATATTGCAATTCCGATAATCCTAATTTCAGGCATAAAGAAAATTTCTTGTTCTTTTACATCCAGTCCATGCACAATCCCCCTTTCCTCACTTTTTATTGTAAACGATTTTCGCAGGTTTGCCCTATATTTTAAGAACGAGATTTATAGGTATTATTTGTTATGCTTAATATACATTAAATTCATTTGTTGTGACGTTAGGACTTGCTTCAATAAGTCAATGATATTAATTATATATTACGAAAGCATATTGTTCAAGTAGATAAGTTGTGTTTAATTCTGATGTAGAAATACATTTCAATTAAATGTAAAAAAATATGAAATTTCTTTACAGAAAATTAAAGTATATGTGAGTTTTTATTTGATTGAATAAAGGTTCACTTTAATATATAATAAATCATAGTTTGGCTTGGCTTATGAGACTTTTCAATATTGTAAAATCACAAAATTTAGTGGAGGGTAGTATCTATGAATCAAGATTTTTTTATACGTTGCTATGAAGTAGTTGATTTTGATAAAATTGTCAATCTTTTTCGAAAAGTATCTGCTGTTTATCCAAAGGCTATTTTTTGGTGGCTGGGAAAGGATTGCAATAATTGGGAAAATGTTTATTGTGCTTTTATCAACAATCAGCTTATTGCAAAGGCACAAATAGAAATTGTGAATATTATAAATGAGAATAGTTCCTCTGATAATAAAGCAGTGCCTAAGCATAAAATTTACATTAATATTAAAATTGATCCATTCTATGAAACACAAATTAATATATTTGATGAGCTATATAAGAAGTTGCTTGAGAAAGCATATGAATTAAAGAAAACCTTACCTATACAATTTGAAACAATGTTATGTGTGGGAAATCATGAGAGTGAAGCCGAAAATAATAAATATTTTATTTACGATAAAAAATATAATCATTTAAAAGATATATATTCTATGTCGAGTATATTAAAAGAAGAAGTTATTATACCTGATATAGAATTGGGTTATGAAACAGCATTTACCATTTTAAATGAAACTGAAATAGATAATTATTTAAGAATCGAATCCCTTTTATGGTAAGATGCTCCTTTGGACTTAGAGACTCTTTTGGAATATAAGTCATATCCATTATTTCAAGCGATACAGATACATAAAAGTGGTACACTTGTCGGAAGTGTTATGGTTTGGGTAGATGAATCTGATGGACTAGGTGTTATTGAAGATATTTTTATTTGTCCGCAATGGCGAAAAAAAGGACTTGCAAAATATCTTATGGCAAACGCTTTAAAATATTTGATGAATAATGAAGTAAGTAATGTTAAACTTACTGTTGTGACTAACAATACAGTTGCATTACAATTGTATAGTTTGTTTGGATTTGAGGTTTATGATAAAGAAGTGCGATATTATACCGATTTAGTATAAATATAAATAGCAGTTGATTACTACCAATTGATACGAACAGACCCATTCTAATTGCTTAACCTATTTGTAAGCATTACAGCGAGTTATTCAAGAAAAGGAGTTAGCTATGAATAATAATCTTATTCTTTTTTCAACAGGGGTCTTTATTGCCAGTAGCAATAACCATGACCATACATTTATCACTAAATTAATTCCCAACCTTGTATCAAAGGGCTTTGAGATTCTTGTGTCAAATTATTACGTAGAACACCAAGATGAATATGAAAAAGTCGCACAAGACGTTATTAAAGCGAAAGAAAAAGGCGCATTTTTTCCTGTTATGCATGTGATTCAAGAAATAGGTCGTCTAATCAGTCGTAACGAAACAGGTGATATTGACAAAGCGATGCAAATATTTGAACATAATTGTCAATATGCAGTAAAATATGGAACAAAACTGCTTGTACTGCATCTTTGGGGAGGAATAGAATCCGATAAAAATATCGACGTTAATATCAAGACATTCCCAAAATTAAAAGAAATCGCTGACAGGTATAGTTTAATACTAACAGTCGAAAATGTTGTTTGTAATACATATAGACCACTTGACCATATGAAAAAGATGTGGGATTTATACGGAAAGGATGTTAATTTTACTATAGATGTCAGACACGCGGAGTTTCACAAATCGCTTATTGAAACCTGTCAAAGCGCGTTTTTATGGGAAAATGACCTTGTCAGACATTTACATATTTCTGATTATTATGGAGGATATATGGACTGGACTAAATTTTTAGGTAACAATACTCCAATTACTTTTGGTGATGTGGATTTTGATTACTTCTTCTCGTTCTTAAAATCAATCAACTATTCGGGTTCGATAACCATTGAGAACAAAAGGATATCTGATAATGAGGATTTGGCTTATAATTTTAACAAGGCTTATGATTTTATCATAAAAGGACTCGGCAATAATAGTTAATAAGCAATTCTTACACAATAAATAAAATTATCGTTACAATCTGATAATTGAGGATGCTCACTAAAAATTAAACATATTAAGTTGATAGTATTAAAAGAAGTAAACCAAATTCAGTAAGCATTGAAACTTTATAAATCTATAAATCTCGTTCGGTAAATAACGGGTAAAATATAGCCACATGATATACAATAAAAAAGGAGGTAGATAATTATGGATTGGATTGAAAGGTTAAATCAGGCTATCGGGTATATCGACAGGCATTTAGACGATGAGATAAGTTATGAAGAGATAAGTCGCATAACGCTTTCACCTATCGGATTATTTCAACGTTTTTTTGTGCTGGCGGCGGGTATAAGTTTATCTGAATATATACGCAGACGAAAATTGACAAGCGCGTTGATTGATTTGCAGAAAACAAATGCGAAGGTTATAGACCTTGCTTTTAAGTACGGCTATGAATCATCAGATACTTTCTGTGTGGCATTTAAGCGTTTATATGGAATAACTCCGTCAGAAGTAAAAAAAACTGATAAAGATCTGAAACACTATGACCGTATCTACTTAACATTAACAGTCACGTATGTGAAAGGAGATAATGATATGGTTTTATTAAACATCGACAAATATCGGTATTACGAACCGCTTTTCGAGGGAGCACGAATTATCTTGAATAACATGGGAGTAAAATATACACCTGAGTATATTGCAGGCATATCAGGTGCGGCGTTTAAGATTGCGTGCGGGTGTCCAAGCCGTCCAACGTGTGTGATTGACAGATGGACGACGGATTTTATTAGGTACTTAGGCTATGAGGTTACTGAGTACCCATGTACTGATCAAGACGGAAATGACATAACAGACAAAATGATAGAGGCTGTCAAAAAGTCAATAGATAACGGCAGACCAGCTCTTGTGTGGCATGCTTTTACACAAGAAGAATATGATGTAGTATGCGGGTATGACGAAGAGGCGAAGCAATTTATCGGCAGAGGCACGAATAAAGGGTATGACGATTATGCGAGAGAACCGTGGGACAGGGCGAAAACTAGCAATGTCTGGGGATTTGGTGCGATTATCATAGGCGATAAAATTGCAGAATTTAACGAAAAAGAGGCTGAGATAAGTTCATTAGTCAACTCAGTCAAACACGCACGAAAAGAATTGCCAGATGGTAAGGAAAATTGGGAAAAAGAAGGAATCGAATGGTATCACCAATGGTTTGAGGATTATTCAAAAGAGGGGAAGGAAAGAAGCGTAGCAGATGCTTATTGTTATGATGTATATTCATCGGTACGAAAAGCAGGTGTTGCATATTTGCATGAGCTTGCCCATAAATATGACGGTTTAGTTGCTGACTGTTTTCATTATCGTGACGAGTTTTGAGCGTGAAGCTAAAGAGCTTGAAAAGGCACTACCGTATCTGTCATGGGATTCGCCGTGGGGCATTGATGAGGAGCGCAACAAAAATCTCGCGCCGATACTTAAAGAAGCGGCTCTGCATTACGAAAAGGCAATAGAATATTTGGAAAAAATATTAATTTATATTGGGATTAATTCATAAATCGTAAAATACTAAAATACATCGATATGAACCTCTGAAAATCTTTTGGTGAAGGAGTATATATTCAGCATTTATACTGCTTAGAAAATTTACATTAATAATCACTTTATCGTTGACATTGACTGTGCGTCAACTTGTATAATGGATTTACAGAAACTAAAAAACGGAGGTTCAAAATATGAACATAAAAAATCACTTAACCCAAATCGCATTACAAAACGGCATTATTTCCGAATTTATGCAATTTCCGAATTGTGAAATAGATCCGCAAAACATCAAAGTTATCATGATTAACGAGGTAGTTCCGAGGAATCCAGACGATTGGTTTTACAGCGAAACCCTTGACCCAGAAAATAGGAGAACTGCGTTTGGTTTATTTGAAGGTGCAGGCGTATCTGTTAAAAGCATGCAAGATGTTCTTGATTTAGGTATCTATATCACCACTGCTTTGAAAACACCCAAAGAAGGTTATACTGCAGACCCTGCTGTTATAAAAGAGCGACTTTTTGTTACTAGAAGCCGAGCTTGCGCTTTTTCCTAATCTTAAAGCTATCATGCTCATGGGAGATGTTGCTAAAAAGGCGTTCAATATGATAACGAAGGCTAGAACAAAAAGAATGTAATACCATCTAAACCCACGGGATATATACGTGTGAATGAATATTACTGGGATGGAATCCGTGTGTTTCCAACTTACATCATGACAGGAAAAAATCTCTTAATTGAAAAAGGTAAATGCAGTACGATTTCCGATGATATTCGGCGTATGATGGAGATTATTACCTAAAGCAGTATATCAGTACGACTGTGCGGAAATTTTCATGCTCGCCATCAAAAAAATACTATAATGTATATTAAGTTGGCATTATATACTCCATCACGCATAAATTTTCCTACACAGTGAAAACATAGAGCGTGATGGAGTCACTATGGGGCGTAACGAATAAAAATTAAAAGAAATGCACTTTTACTTTTTATTCGTTACGCAGTATATATTATGCGATGTTTTCAGCATAATACTGTGCTTGTGCGTTCCACAATTCGTAATATTTACCGTCCTTGTTAGCAATCAAGATATCGTGACTACCGCGTTGAATTAATTTGCCCTCGTGAAACACAGCTATATCATCGCAGAAACGGCAGGATGATAAGCGGTGCGAAATATATATTGCGGTTTTGTTACCGACAATCTCATTGAATTTAGAATAAATCTCAAATTCGGCAATCGGGTCAAGTGCGGCGGTTGGCTCGTCTAACACGATGAAAGGCGCGTCTTTATATAAAGCTCTGGCAATCGCTATTTTTTGCGCTTCGCCGCCCGATATTTCAACTCCGTCCTCCTCAAAGTCTTTATACAGCGACGTCTCCAATCCTTTTGGCATATTAACCATTCTGTCGCTAAACCCCGCCATTTTTAAACATTTTTCGGTCTGTGTGCCATCATAGCCTACAGAAGTCGCCACATTTTGACCTAGCGGGAATGAAAACAATTTAAAATCTTGAAATACAACAGAAAATATGCTTAAATATTCGTCGTATTCGTATTTTTTTATATCTATTCCATTTAACATTATTTCACCGTCGGTAGGGTCGTACAATCGACAGAGCGACTTTATCATGGTGGTTTTGCCGCTCCCGTTCATACCGACGACCGCCATGCGTTGCCCTATGTCTAATTTCAAATTGAGATTTTTCAAAGCATATGTATCCGCTCCGGGGTATTGAAACGATACATTGCGAAATTCCAATTCATATTCATTATCAGCGCGTTTTTCGGTTGTGAGTGTTCCATGATACATTTTATTTTCTATTTCAAAATAATTTAAGTAGTGCAATAAAAATGGCTCATTCATTTTTACGATAGCTACATCAGCTGATAGATTCTTTAATGCCTCGACAAGCTTTGAAATAAATCCAACGTATTTTATAATATTTCCTATTTCAAAAAGACCGCGAACAGCGTTAAGGCAAATAAAAGCATATATTGTGAAATTTATTCCCTGTGAGATAATTTGGTCTGGAATTTGAGTATCTCTATAGCCAAACCAATATTTTCTGTTCCCCTCTATATGGGTATTAAATATTAATTTATAATGTTTTTTAAATATATCAGACAATTTATAAAGACGAAGGTCTTTCCCTAATTGATATTCTGAACCGAAATTATTTGCAAGACGATTTAAGTTAAGCATATTGGTTGATATATCATCACCGAGTTTTGTCAATTTCTTAGCATTCTTAAGTGAAATAAGTACTGATAAGCTTATAAGGAATACAATGACTATCGGGAAAAAGACCGCACCCAGCATATCGTTTGATTGATTAAAAATCAATGTGAATAAACCAGCTGAAAAACAAATAGATAAGATAATCTGTATAACATTATTTGATATATTTTGTATTGAATAGAGCGTTGACCATATCCCAAAGCTATTTATGTTTTTTGATTCATCAATTTTTCTGCGATGTTTAACAATTTCTGGATTTTCTAAATGCTCATAATCCAACGAAAATCCATATTCGATAAACATTCGCTTTTCGCAATCCTCGAAGGACTTCCATTCAAAGTCTTTAAATTTTGCGCATAGCTTTCCAACAATAACGATGAGCAAATCTGCTATAATGGTATAAAGAACAAGTGTTGTCAACTTCGATGAATCCTTTGCTCCAGCAAGCTCATTTACTATTTCCGCAGACATATATATATTGACATACGGCGACAAATTATTAAAGAACGCACTTAGAATAATACTTGGAATAAACCATTTACGCCATTTTGAAATGAGTTTTACCGCTTTTATATTTATAGGTATAACTTTATCCTTCATTAACAATACCCTCCTTATAATAATGACTCTGGATATTGAACATATTTGCGTACAGTCCGTCTTTTTCCATCAATTCATTATGACTGCCGCACTCGGCGACTTTGCCGTTCTGTAAGAAAATAATGCGGTCACAAAACCTTGTAGATGAAAGACGGTGTGAAATGTATACTGACGTTTTCCCCGCAGTCAAAGTTGCATATTTCATATAAAGTTCATTTTCTGCAATCGGGTCAAGCGCTGCGGTCGGTTCATCCAGTACAATAACAGGAGCATTTTTATATAATGCGCGGGCAAGCATGAGTTTTTGTTTCTCACCACCTGACAAGTCTATACCATCATCAAAAACACCCTTAACAAGATGGGTATCAATTCCGTTTGGCAATTTTGTGACAAGTTCGTTAAGTCCGGAATGCTTCAATGCCTGCCAAGCTATTTCTTTATCCACATTATTGCTGCTTGCCGCGACAAATTGTGCGATAGGAACGGCTATAAGACCTATATCTTGAAAAACCGCCGAAAATTGTGTGTAGTATTCGTCTATGTTATATTCTTTCACGTCCTTACCATTTAACAATACAGAACCGGAAACTGGATAATATAATCCGCACATTAATTTTACAAGCGTTGTTTTCCCAGCTCCATTAAGTCCGACAATGGCAATCTTTTCACCTTTGCTTATTTTTAAATTTACCCCGTCAACGGCAGGCTTATTGCTTCCCGGATAGATATATGTCAAATCCTTAAATTCGATTTCGTAGGGGATTTCGTTTTTAAGTGGCAAACTTACTCCATTGTTATGGTTAAATTTATCTTCTATTTCTAAATAATCGCGTAAACGGTTTATTTCGATATTTTGACTTATTATTGTATTGAACCTGCTTATAACTGTGGATAGCCAATTTGAAAATCCGGCTATCGCGCCAAAATAGAACACAAAACTGCCAATGTCGATTTTGCCGTTTAAAAGCATAGAAATAAGCACAGCATATGCAACGCCGTCGCGTATAAATCTAAGTATACTGTCTACAAAGCTTGGAAGAAAGTTTTTATTATATATTTTATTGTACCATTTCATTCTTAGCTTTTGATAATGCAGGGTCAATTCCAACAGCCATGAACGCATACCATACATTTTAATATCCTTCGCGCACTCATATTGTGACGAAATTCTGTATAAATATCCGCTTTTCCTGTCTAGATGAGTCCATTTATCTTTATTTTTATCAGTGTAACTGCGCACATACGTAAGCATCATATAATTTATCACACTCGAAATAACGAGTAATAAAAGTATAAACGGGTTTAGTATGCCTATAATGCCTCCGTAGGTAAAAATGCCAAGTACGGTAATAAATAACTTGTTTAATTCTTTCGCAATATTTTCACCTGCCATACCTCCGGCATATGTATGGTTTTTCATATCTGATGTTTTTGGATTTTCAAGATTTTCGTAATCCATACTCATCTGCTTAGTAGTAACTTCAGTTTGATAAAAAAGTAAAAATGTATAATTTGTTGACAAAATTCTCGTTTCGCAAAACAGATTTGTTATTCCCATGACCATTAGCACAAGACAATAACCACCTATTGTGATAAGCATTTCCATATCGCTGGCTCTTCGTTCTATAAGTTCAATAAGCAGTTTGGGAAAATATATCCCAGCAAGTGGCAAGAATATGCTAATCGGAATTTGCGGAATATACGCAAGATAATAAAATTTATCTACTCGCCATATGTTGGCAAGAGCATATTTTGTGTTCTGATAGACATTATATTTTTGTTTATCTTTTATCGCTTTTTTCTTCATCTTCAATCACTCCTTCAACAAAAGTATAGCATAACAAATTTATTTTTTTTGACTTTTGCGTGGATTGTAAGTTTTTCGACTTGAAATGTAAAAAAGACACGCTTAAAGTTTATTTACTAAAGAATTGGAGTCTGAAAATCAAGTTTCTCTAAGCTTACACATATGGCTTTTCGGACTACAAAGAATTAGTATTATTCAATGCCGATTATATACATCAGAAATAAGGCATTATTTTATTTATTGTAAAATATCCATTTATATTATATAATAATTATTATTATTTACAATGATTCCTGATGCAAAATATAAGTAATAAATTATTATTGAAGGTAACATTGAGCATTTATCAAAAAGGTTAACTGAAGTCCTTCTTAGGCGATGATGATGATGAAGTGCGTAGGAATATAAATGTATATTAAATGTGGAGGTTAAAAAATGAAGTATTATAAAAAAATCATCGGTAAACGTATGTATCTATCTCCTATAAGTGCTGATGATCTAGATATCTACATCAAATGGATGAACGAGAATGTAGCGAAAAGCTTTGGTCAGTATCCTTTGGTAGTTTCATCGAAAAGTGACTTGAAATGGCTCTTTGAGCCACCTGTTGACATGCAGCGTTACGCAATGGTGCTCCTTGACGGTGATGTAATGATCGGCAGCATTAGCATACATAATATCGACCACATTAACCGCAATGCGTTTCTCGGTATTTTTATTGGAGAGGAAGAACACCGGAGCAAGGGTTATGGTGCTGAAGCCATTCGGTTAATTCTTGATTACGGATTTAATACATTAAACCTTCACAATATTATGTTATCAGTTAATGCAGACAATATTGAAGGTGTTGCCTGTTATAAAAAGGTGGGTTTTAAAGAGGTCGGGCGGAGACGCGAGTGGGTATACAAAGATGGAAAGTACATTGATAGAATATATATGGATATACTAGCGCGTGAGTTTAAGGAATAATTACGAATTCATATAATGAATAGGGAGAAAAAATGGATTTAAGGTTAATGTTCAACGAGACTGCCACAGAATATGACAGATTACGTCCAACATATATGCATGAGTTGTATTCATACTGGAATGTCCCCAACTTATGGGGGTTATTGTGCTGACAGTTGTTTTTTACAATAGCTTTGCGTGTTAAAGTGAAAGAATGATAAAGACTGAAAAAGAATAAAAAAGTTTCATTGTAAAAAATTTAGAGGGACATTATATAATGAGTTGGACGAATTATGATGAGGTAAACCATATACTCGAAATATTACACAGTGGACATCTTAAGATATTTGG
Organism: Holotrichia oblita; assembly: GCA_023690525.1. Taxonomy (NCBI): domain Eukaryota; kingdom Metazoa; phylum Arthropoda; class Insecta; order Coleoptera; family Scarabaeidae; genus Holotrichia; species Holotrichia oblita. The sequence continues at coordinate 141,082 of JALQSN010000077.1, forward strand.
AGAAAAACTTAAAGGATTTTATTTATATGGATCGTTGATTTGGGGTGATTTTGATATTGTATCCAGCGATATCGACACATTGTGTGTACTTAAAACCGAAATTACACCTGACGAGATTGAACTCCTTCGTATTATGCATAGTAAAATTATTACAGAATATCCAGCGTGGAAAGAACGAATTGAAGTAAGATATAATTCGATTGATGGATTGAAAAATTTTCGTAAGTTCTCATCCAAAATGGGAAATATATCATCTATTGAAAATGTTAGCTTGAAAGAGTTTCTTGCTTTAACAGGACTACGCTTTGTTACAGGTTTATCCTTTACATTTTACTCAAAAGCTAAATCATTATATTTTCCAATATAGGATACAGTTCTATTTTCTTCACTATACTATCCTTTTCTGCTAATATCTACAGCCGGAAAGACTGCATGTTAAGTCGAATGTTTAAATTTTTAATTGATAAAATTGTTATGGCATACAAAGTACTGTTGCATATAAAGTAATATATTAAACCAAACAGCATATCCAATAATAAAACATCCCTTGAGTTGGGATTTAAATAACGAATTCGGATAACCTGCTCCTTTAAACTATTCCATTGCCTCGTCCAAAATGAAAAATCGGACCACTTGGTAGGAATCAATCTTTCAGGTATATTAAATGGATTACCTAATGTCTTAAAGAGTAGTAAACCATAACCTATCATTATAATCATTATAATTATAGAGGTTATACTTCTTTTTTTTACAAAAGTTAAGAAAGCATAAATACTGATACAAAATAAAAGCGACCAGAAAGGTAATATTAAAACAAAGTTAATTATTTTTCCAAAAAGATATCCGTCAATAACCACATAATCATTAGACAATTGGTATATCCTCATAAACTGCGCCGCAAGCTCTTCTCCATTTCCCATCTTTGAAAAGACAAGCTCCAAGTTAGTATATTCATCCCCTTTATCCATTCCCTGATATAAAAATACCTGAATTGATGATTCAACGATACCTCTTATACAATATTGCTTCTTATTGTAGACAATTATGTTTTCAACAGCATTCTCAGTACCAAATAAAGAATATGCTGTATTTACATCAATGACACAGCCTTTTTTATCCTCAATGTAAACAAAATTCCCATATTTAAGCTTCATCGGAACCGTTGATGTCATATCTCCCAAAACAACAATTGCCGTTACCTTTTCTTTACGATTCAAATATGTATTTATTACTTCAATATTATTATGAGTTGACCATGCTGTTAGCCTTGTAATAGATAATGTACCAATTTTTTTTCATTTTCCAATGCCGATTCTATTGTTTCTGCTTTTAAAGTTCCCTCTGTTAAACGAATACTTTCTGATGTGAAGGTTTCATTGACCTTTAATACACGATTTATTTGAACACCCGTCATCCAAGCTGATAAAAATATCAATAAAATAATGAAAATATACTTTTTAATCCTTTTCATCAAACCGTACCCTATCTCCTTCTGAAATTTTTTTATTACTGCCTGTTATAATTAAATCCTCTGGAGCTATGGAAGCATCAATTGCCACTGTTCTCATATCTTTAGAAACCACGGTAACATTTAACCGGTATGCTATATGCTTCGTTCCGAGAACACTTTTCTTTTCCTTAACGATTAAGATATATGTACTTTCGGGAGAATCTTGTCTCAATGCTTGAATCGGGATACACTTAAAATAATCCTGAGATTTTTTATTCAAAGTGAATTCTAATATATTACCAATTTTATAATCTCCTTCTGGCAGTAAAGCGGAAAAACGGACAATGTTATTTTCATCAGGCAATTCTATATTCTCAATCTCAGAGGTAATGAAGGTATTATTTATACTAGAAATACTAATCGAATCACCAACGGAAAAATATTTCATATTATCATTATCTGATTCCATCAAAAGCTCATATCCACCTATATTTTTTTGTGTATTTTCCTTTATTATTCCGATTCCAGTTACATCGTAATTTAAGTTGCCTCTTTTTGTCGTAGTGACAGTGATTTTTGCTACAATTACAGATGTTTTGCTCTTGACAGGATAGTGAAAAAAAACATAACTCCAAAAAAAGCAATTCCAATTTTCTTAATTTTCTTCTCCATGCAATTATACCTTTCTTATACTTATACTAATCTAGCTTAAAAACACTTGACTGATATCATGAAAAAATGTTGAATATATGTATTATTTCATGATATCAAATTAGAGTTTCTTAGTTGGATTAGTATTATACCCCTAGCCACTTTTGGCGGGATACCAATCAATAGTATTATTCTTTTATTCCTGATGCAACAATTCCTTGTTCCAAATATTTCTGTCCATATAAAAACAATAGAAGAGAGGGTATCATAATAATAACCGAAGCGGAAAAAGCTACCCCTAAATATCTGGACCGTTGCCATTTAATAATGCTGTATTAAGCACCCTTATATAATCGGAGGCATTTTCATTCTCATTATACATAGCAACCTCGTAGTTTATTTTTACATCCGTATTTATAGCTTGATACAAAGAAATTGCATGTATGATCGTTTTATTTTCTGTTAATGAATAAACTGTGATTTCATTTTCCGGATATGCTGATATATTTTCATTAAAAACATAATGTTTAAGTTGATAATCTCCAATATTATCAACATATGCCATATAATATTCCTGTGACATATCCTTCGTAAATAAAGCAGCAATTTTTAAATTAGGTTTACTCATAGAGTTTAATCCACCATCAATTATAGTTTCCCATAATGTTCCATCCTTTGTAAAACGGTGAATTCCATTAACATCTCCTAATAAAATGGTTTCATCTTTCATTATATTTATTGCAAAAGCTACTGATTTTTTAAGAGGAAATTTATAATCAATTGTTTTTCTATTTTTCTATCCGATATATTATAAAATACCACCTCTGTGCTATCCTTATTCATTCCGACGATAGTATTTCCGTAAACCATAAAGCCTTGATTCTGCACTTCTGTTATATCATCAAGACTTTTTCCTTCACTGGAAAATGTTAAAAGATAATCACTATTATATCTATCCGATATAACAATGGTTCCATCGTCCGTGACCGCCAATCTTTCTATAGACATTTCTGTATCCTTAATATAAGGAATATCCATTTTATAAGCCGTTTTCCCTCCATCTTTTGATACGATGATTTGAGATTTTATGGTAGTATTATTTTCTTTATCCTGACTTAAAGTGGTATATGCGGCATAATAATCCCCAGTCGCTATGAGCGAATATATCAACAACAGCTGAATTTTCATCGACTGCATCACCATTTAACCATGAGGCAGTGCTATTTACCCATGTTCCATCTTCTTGTAGTGTATAACATAGATATTTATAAAATCCTTTATCAATCAAATAACAGGAATATACTTCTGTCTGCTCACTCGGATTTTTAATAACCTGGAATACTCTTCCTGAAAAAGACACTTCAAGTGATGATAAATTATTTTCTTGATACCTACCCATTTTCCGTTCCTCATTGGTTGGTTTGGTAATATTTATTTATCAGGCTGTTTGGAAGAATTATTCTTTTCTTTTTGATTACACCCTGTGATGCCGATTACCATAAGTATCATGGTTAGTATTAGTGTTGCCATTCTTTTTTTCTTCATATTATATACCTCTTATGTATGCTTTGGTATGCACTCTAATCAATATTTGAAAGTACACTTCTTTCAAGCTTTACACCCCTGCATGCTTTAGCACGCACTCCAATAAATAGTTTAAAAGAGTTCTTCTTTTAAACTTACCTCTTTTCTGTAAAACTATTTTTATATTAAATAATTTTTTATTTATAACATTATCATAACAAATAATTCTCTAAAATTTCTTTAAAGGGAAATAAACGATAAAAGTTGCACCGCCTCCTGCTGTATCTTTTATTAAAATGTTTCCGTTTTGCAATTCGACAAGTTCCTTTGCAATACTAAGCCTAACAGTTCACTCCCCATTATTATTTAGCTAAGACCCTAGTCTGTCATTCTGAACGAAGTGAAGAATCTTACATTTTCCAGTGAAAAGATTCTAAGCTTTGCTCAGAATGACATGCTGGTGGCTTAGCTGAATGACATTAGGTGTGAATTGTAACAACTGTTACAGATCAAAAATAAAGCATTATTTTATTAATTGTAAAATATCCATTTATATTATATAATAATTATTATTTACAATGATTCCTGATAAAAAACATACGTAATAAATTATTATTATTACTCAGGCGGTTAAAAATCGTTATTTTCCAGCTGTGCAAATCAAGCTTATTCCAAGCTTGAATATATGGGTTTTTATAGCTGGAAAATATACGATTTATTACCACCTGAGTAATTGCTGTAGTGATTTTAGGAGGTGAAACCAATGACAAATAAAAAATAACATATATTGGGTTGGATAAAATATCCTTCGCCAATATGTATAACGAAAATTATTATATATTAACGGAGGGAAATAATTATGTGTACTGAATTAATTGCATTTAATATTGTTGATGAAAAAATGTTAAATAACAGCAATATGGATAGTGTTTCTGATAGAATTATAATTTGTAAGTCTTTCTTTGACGGCAAACTGATGGGTTCGTTTTTTAGCTGTGTATATGACTGCAAGCTTAGGATTCATTTAGTGTTTAATGAAGAAACTAATTTATTTAATGATGATATCTTTGAACTGATTAAAATTTCAATGAAAGAAACAAGCATGAATCATGGCGTAATATGGTTTAGAAGATCAATTCAAAGTATAATATCATATATCAGCGATAGATTTACGCTCACCTCTAATCCAGAGGAATTTTATTATTATTCGACAGAATATATAATGAGGCGTGATAGGTTAAACAAAACATTTATCAATACAGTTTTAGAAGTAAAACCATATGAAGAAATACATATTGATAAATATTTAAAACTGTTAAATGATGCAATGTCTTTTTTTATTCCTCCCCAAGATTTTATGAGTGAAAAAAATCAATATTTGCAGGAATTTATGGATTATAAAAATAAAGATACTTTTGAAGCTTTCTGGAAGGATGGTAAATTAGTAGGTCTATATTGGATAGTAGGTACAGAAGTCGATTCAATTGCTGTATCGTCTGATTTTCAACGACTTGGATATGGAGCTATGATTTTAACAAAAGCAATTGAAAAAGTATTTCAACAAAATCCAGATTCGGAGTATGCAGTTCTTTATGCAGTAGGCTGGAATACCAAGGCTCAAAATTTTTATAAGAAGTATGGTATGGAAATAAACAAACAGCATAAAGTTCCATACAATGTTGTCAATCCTATAGAATAAGCGTTTAAAAATATTTTAACTTTCAAATTGCCGAACAATTCGGTATTGTGGTAAAAGTGATATATGAAAATATAAGCGGTAATCTTAGTGGTTAGAGTGTGGTGCAGAGATTTTCTTAGACACTAAAATACACTGTCTAAGAAAATCTAATGCTTCACACTGGAAGAATGCAAAAAATGCATTCTTCATTAATTATTTGTACTACGTAACAGCATGTTCAAAAGTGTGTAGGAATATAATTGCTTATTAAATGTGGAGGGTAAAAAAATGAAGTATTATAAAAAAATCGTTGGTAAACGTATATATCTTTCTCCTATAAGCGCTGACGACGTAGATATCTACATCAAATGGATGAATGAGAATGTAGCGAAAAGCTTTGGGCAGTATCCCTTGGTAGTTTCATCGAAAAGTGACTTGAAATGGCTTTTTGAGCCACCAGCCGATATGCAACGTTATGCGATGGTGCTCCTTGATGGTGATGTAATGATTGGCAGCATCAACATACATAATATCGACCACATTAACCGTAATGCGTTCCTCGGTATTTTTATTGGAGAGGAAGAACACCGAAGCAAGGGTTATGGTGCTGAAGCCATTCGGTTAATTCTTGCCTACGGATTTAATACATTAAATCTTCACAATATTATGTTATCAGTTAACGCAGACAATGTTGAGGGTGCGACCTGTTATAAAAAGGTGGGTTTTAGAGAGGTCAGGCGGCGACGCGAGTGGGTATACAAAGATGGAAAGTATATCGACAGGATATATATGGATATACTGGAATGTGAATTTAAGGAATAAGTTATTGTAATCCACAATAAGAAATGAGGAACTTATATGAGACATAAGATAATAAAATATGTTGTACTTGTGGTCTGCATTATATCGTTTACAATATTGACAATAGATGATTATATTCAATATGGACTAACATGGAAAATATTAGTGTGGTAATCTCTTGGTTTAATAAATACTCCAGTGATTTTCAATTACTTAAAGGACAAAGAGAAATAACTATTATAGATTATAGGCAAGAATATTATTAATGATCTTTTTCATTAAATCTTTGACACGAACACTGTATTTTAATATTTATTAAATATACATAATTTATAAATACAATAAGAGGTTTTAATATGATAAAACTTAGAAACATGACTTCTATTTTCATATTAAATGATAATAAAGTCTTATTACTTTATAGAATTGGTTCAAAAGTAATCACTACCCCGATGTGGTGTGGGATAGGAGGACATTTTGAGAATAATGAACTGAATGACCCATATGCCTGTATTATAAGAGAACTTTATGAAGAGACAGGAATAACAGAATCGGATATATGTAATCTCAGGTTAAAATATATTGCTTTGCGTCGTAATGGTAATGAAATTAGGCAAAATTATTATTTTTTTGCTGACTTAGCAAATCTGCAATATAAAATAAAAAGCTGTGACGAAGGTAAACTAGAATGGATTAATATACAAGATGCATTAAAAATGGAAATGCCATTTTCAGCAAAGTATTGTTTTAAACATTATATTGAGATTGGGAAAGAAAATGATAAAGTATATTCAGGGATTGCCACAGACAATATGGGAAAAGTTCTAAGCCTTGATGATTTTTAAGCTTAGATAATAATGAGAGTAAGAATTATTATAACAATCAATAAGAAGAAGTTTTTGGGAATGTTTTATACATTTTTTGTTAACGGTTAAACATTAAGTAAGAATTGTAAAAATCAGAAAGGAGGATTAGTGTTCTGTGGAAAACAAAGATTTTTTTCTTATGATGAAAGATATTATAGTTATGCAAATTAATCTTGACGAAGATAAATATGATATTATTAATGATAGATTACTTCCGTGGCAACTAAAGAATGCAATAGTGAATATGGAGGATTTAAAAGGGCTTAGTTATAAAGCGACTGAGCGTAAAAATTATAATGCTATTATTGGTTATCTAGCGACAAGGGTTTTGCCATTAAGTAGAAGCAATGCAAAGTATATTTTAAATGCCATGAGGATTCAACAAGCTCAAGACCCTATGACAAGAGCAAAAACTGCGCTAATTTGCAATTCCTTATCCCTACAAGATAATTACTGGATAAAGTCATATGATGATACTAGAAAATGGTCGGGTGTTAATTTACGTACTAATCGTCTAAATGAGGCGTTAATGCAGATAGCTTTACATGGTGCGGATATATCCTTAACTGGAAATTTACGAACACCAGAATTAACAGGACAAGGTGCATATGCTAAATCTTGGATTAGAGAACAAGATGGTTCCCTTTGGTTATATAAGCGAGGTGCCAATGGAGTTACTGAATCTAAGATAGAGGTTATGATTTCAAATATTTTAGATAATTGTAATGTACCTCATGTTACTTATGCGACTGGTGAGTCTAGAGATGAATATATTTGTAAATGTGAATGCATAACCACTGATGATTTGTCTATATTACCTGCTATGGATTTTGAATCATACTGTAATCGTAGTAATAAACAATTTAATATTGAAGTCTTTAATATAGATTCAGACATGATTTATAAAATGTGGATTGTTGACTACCTTGTAAGTAATCGTGACAGGCATGGCATGAATTGGGGATTTTTTTATAACTCTAATACTACTGACATAATAGGATGCCATCCATTATTTGACCACAATAATGGATTTGATATCGAAACAATGAAAAATAAAGATAGACCTTATTTATTCGACAATGGAAAGACTATGCGAGAATCTGCATTATATGCAATGAAAAAAGTTGATTTTCATTTTTATAGAGAATTTCAAAGAGAGGATTTTTTAACAGACAGACAGTATCAATCTTTTATGGAACGAGCTAATGAGCTGGAAATAAAAGTAGTAGAGAATTGAGATTCAAATATGAGTAAACTTTAAAAACACTAGCTTTAAACTTTGAGTTTTTTTATCATCTAAAAGAATATATACTTGATTTTTTTAATTTTTATGATAAAAGTAACTTGTTATAATCTTATTCAGCTTGTCTAAAGGTTACATTACTTTCAAAGCTGACGGTAGTATTAGTTTTTATAATTGATTTGATGACTATATATTCGACAGTTAATAATTCTATTCTGTACATGTATAGCGTTAGAATTCTTTACTGCCGAATATATAGCTATTAGTATGAGGAATTGTAATGGAATATATACTATTGATTTTAGTGTCTCTCTTGTGGAGCAGTGTAGGTGTATTAGTTAAAACGGCTTCAGTAATGGTAAGCGACAATATTATATCATTATGCCGTTTTTTATTTGGAGTGATTTTTCTTCTTATTTTTATATTGGCAATAAAGAAAAAGCCTCAGATAAAGCCTTGCTCTGTATGGATATTAGCAGGTGCTTTAGGTAAAAGCATGAATTACATATTTGAAAATATTGGAATAACTATGGGTGTTTCATATGGTAATGTTGTAGTATTTTCATTACAAGCAGTTTTAGCTTATGTAGCTTCTATTTTTATTTTTAAAGAAAAGCCTACACTTAAAAAGTGCATGGCACTAATCCTTTGTGTTTTTGGAGTTATAATAGTAAGTATGCGTAACATGGTGTTTAGTGACTTTTTGAGAAATGGAACGATTCCACTTATTCTATTTGCTATTGCTGGTTTTGGTTCTTCCATTCATCTTATAAGTCAGAAGATGCTTGTCGATAAAGCGGATGCATATAATATTAACTTGTCTACTTTTTTTATTGCGAGCTTTATGACTGCTATGCCGATTCCATTTACACCTACATATGTTGAAGGTTTTAGCTTGAAAGCATTTCTTGCTTTAGTAGGACTGGGTTTTGTTACGGGATTATCCTTTACATTTTATTCAAAAGCTATTAAAAAGGTATCATTTTTTACAGCAAATATAATTACTAATCTAAGTATTATATTTACACTTATATGGGCATGGATATTTTACCGTGATCCTATTACCTTTAGAACTATACTAGGAGCATTTATGATGCTATCAGGAATTATATTAATAAATAATAAGAAGGGGGGCAAGGAAGTGTCAGATAATAATTAATATCATTATATTTTGAAAATGTTTACAGATGTAAGTACATAAATAAAATTTAATGTGAATATTAGTGAAATATTAAGTACAGTTAATTATCTAACAGTTCCTAAACAAAATGAAAGAGATTAATCTTAATGTAAACACGCAAGAAGCAACAGGGGATTTTGCACATATCTGGAGATATATAGGGTATGATGAATGTAATTTTACAAATACACCTGAAGGTATTGATTTAATTGAAAAATTCGGAAAACTAGCTGATGCACCATATTATATTCGTGCTCATTTCATGCTATGCACAGGTAACTGTCATGGTATGTACAAATGGGTTTCTACGAATGTCTGTGTAACGGATGATAATGGAAATATTACATATAATTGGGAAGTGGTTGATACCATTATTGATACTTACCTAAAGTATAACTGCAAACCATTTTTTGAACTAGGCTTTATGCCTTTTGCTATTTCACTGACAGATAAATTCCATGAATATAAAGATAAATATAGTCAATACCCACCAAAGGATTATACAATGTGGTATGACCTGATAAAAGCATTAATTGAACACTGCATCAAAAAATATGGAGAGGCAGAGGTTCTTACATGGTACTTCGAATTGTGGAATGAGCCTGATATCTTTTACTGGCGGGGAACAAATGAGGAGTTTTTTAAGCTATATGATTATACAGAGGTCGCTGTACATGAAGTACTGCCAGAGGTAAGACTTGGAGGACCATCAGTTACTAATCCAGCGGTTGGTTCTAATTCTGCCAGGTTTTTAGAAGGATTTTTTGAGCATTGTTTAAATGGTAGAAATTATGTAACAGATAAAATAGGTACACGGCTTGACTATATTACTTTTCATGTGAAAGCTGGAGGATACCCATTTGACTTGAATGCGAAAAAGAAGCTTCCTTCTATGAAGAGATATCTAATAGATCTAAAAAATGGATTGGAAATAGTTAAAAAGTATAATTTACAAGATAAAGAAATTGTCTTAAGCGAAGCTGACCCTGATGGATGGGCAGCAGGAGGACAATATGATAACAAAAATATGAACTTTAGGAATACAGAATACTTTGCAAGCTTCATAGCAATGTCTTATAATCATTTTATGATTCTGTCAAAAGAGATGGGTATGGATGTACGTCCACTTGCATGGACATTTACCTTTGTGGGAGAACGCTGTTTTGAGGGAACGCGGACTTTTACTACGCAGAAAATTAATAAAGCAGTATTCAATTTGTTTATTATGTATTCGAAAATGGGTGATAAAGGTCTTGATTTTTATAACTCGCAACGCATTGATAAAACAAAGGCTATAGATTATGAAAACGCTTTTGAAGAACCAGAGGTTTCTGGACTAGCAACAATTGATGATTCTGGAGATATCCAGATTATGGTTTATTCTCATCACGATGACTGGGATGTGAGTGATGAGTTTGATGTAAATCTTACACTTGATGGTGTAGATATGGATATATATAGTAAGATTACACATTATCGTATTGATAAAAATCACAGTAATGCATATACAGAATGGGTAAATCAAGGTAAACCAGATTATCCTGATGCTGAAATATATAAGGCAATAAAGGAGAAAGATGGATTGGAGTTATACACGAAGGAGACTACTATAAATCCTTGCAACAGCGGTATGGTACTAGGGTTTAATATGCCTGCTCATGCAGTTTCATTAATTGTAGTTAGTAAATAATCAAACATTGTCACCAAAAGATTTTCAATCAATCGGACACCAAAACTCATATAAGCAAACTTTTGATGTCCGATTTTCAGAAAATATTAAGGTGACGGAGTATACTTATAATGTGCATTCATTATTCAGTACAATAAAACAAAATATACTCATCCATATAGCTATTGCAATACGCAAAACCGTGTGTTCCATCGAACAAGTGAAATTCCGCGGAAACTCCATTTTCAGTTAATATATCGTATAGACTTTTACAACCTTCAACATTAACACCGCTTTCGTCAGTATCTAAATATACAGTTAATCCTGTCAGGTCATTGATTTGTGCAAGCCATATAGGGTCTCTCTCTTTACGCATATCATCATTGGGGTAGAGCCAATCAGAAACTGTTTTATCCACAAAATCTTCTATAAATAAAGATGGGCTATGCCCTCCGACTTTGCTAAATAAATCTGAATGCTGAAATGCAATATATAATGCGACGAACCCACCCATCGAATAGCCACCGATATATCTTTTCTCCTTTGATGTATCTGTACTGAAGTGTTCATCAATGTAAGGGATTGCTTCTTTTATAATATAATCCTCATATAATCCTTCTTGGAAAGCTTTTTCTGATGAAGTTATTATGGTCTTTGTTTCACTGCTCGAATTTATACCAAAGCTGTTGTCAATGCCTAACGCCACTATTATTATCGGCTCTATTTGATTGTTTGATATTAGTTTATCAACGCTGCTAGTAATTCCAAACTGATTGATTACAGTATAAGAAGAACCCCCGTTACTGGGTAAAAAGTATAAAACGGGATACTTTATGTTAGTATCATAATTTTCAGGTAAATATACTTGTGAAATCATATCTTTGCCCAATACTTCACTATATAGTTCAATTATTATCAATCGCTCATTATGCTTCTCACTGCTCGTTTTACATGCATAAAAAGATAACAAGAACGAGGAGATAAGTACACAAACAAAAAAGCGTTTCATTTAGTATCCTCCACCGTATATAAAAATTATTATGAGACCAAAAAGTTATCTGCTTTTGCAGATAGTATACCATAAAAAGCACTAATCATCAATCGCTTTGTCGTAATAAGGTATTGCCTCTAATCAAATATTCAAAGGGTTTTATGTTTGATATAAATGGATATTTATATGGTAAAACAACATATACTGCTTTAGGGATGAAAATGAAAAGTGTTTTTCTTGTCATTTTCATCTCTATAGCCCCACCATATACCGCATAAGGCTCTAATACTTGGATATGATGCAAATTTCATGCCTTATGCGGTATATTCATCTCTTATCTTATATAAGATAATACATATTTAATAAAAATATCATATTGCTTCTTTATTAATTTGGTGCTATGCTATGTAGCAGTCAAAAAGACGTTATATAATGTATCATTATAATAAAAGAAGGCAGGTATTAAATATGGCATCAATTGGTGCAAGGGATATGACAACAGGCAGTCCAGCAAAGTTAATCTTTTTTTACGCAATTCCAATCCTTATTGGAAACATATTTCAACAATTTTATAACATGGTAGACACAATTATAGTAGGACAATATCTTGGAAAAGAAGCCTTAGCAGGTGTAGGTCTTACTGGACCACTTAGCTTCTTAGTTCTAGGCTTCACCATAGGAATAACTAGTGGCTTCTCAGTAGTTGCAACACAAAGATTTGGTGCAAAGGATGAAAAAGGACTTAAGCATAGTGTTGCTACAATTATAATTCTATGCATCATAGTTACAACTATAATCACTATAATTGCTTTAGTTTCAGCTAAACCTTTACTGAGGCTGATTAACACACCTGATGAAGTATTTACATATTCATACCAATATATCAGCATAATATACGCTGGAATAAGTGCTACCATATTATATAATATGCTGGCAGGCTTACTTAGAGCAGTTGGTGACAGCAGAACACCTTTATACTTTTTACTGATAGCATCACTTTTAAATATAGTGTTAGACCTTTTATTCATTATCGTATTCAAAATGGGTGTAGCAGGAGCGTCACTAGCAACTATTATATCTCAAGGTGTATCAGGCACTTTATGTTTTATATTCATAATAAAAAGATATAAGATACTTCATGTATCTAAAGAAGATTTCTGGTGGGATAAAAAATTTGCCTGGAAGCATATGGCTATCGGACTTCCGATGGCATTTCAATTTTCTATAACCGCTATTGGCGTTATCGTATTACAAGGAGCATTAAACCTTTTTGGAGCATCAAAGATAGCAGCTTATACCGCAGCAGCTAAGGTTGAACAGCTTGTAACTCAGCCAGCTGGAACATTTGGAGTAACAATGGCAAATTATGCTGGACAAAATTTAGGAGCTGGAAGGATTGACCGAATTAAAACTGGAGTAATAAAATGTTCATTTATAGCGCTTTCATTTTCATTATTCGCTTCATTCGTTTTAAAATTTTTTGGAAAATACCTTGCGAAAATGTTTATTTCAAAAAGTATAATCGATGCACCTGCTATACTTGAAGCTTCACAAGAGTACTTTAATGTTGCTCTTATATTCTTCCCATTTTTATTTTTAATCTTTGTGTTTAGAAATGTTTTACAAGGAACAGGACATAGCCTTGTACCGCTGATGGCAGGAGTTTTCGAGTTAGTTGCCAGGTCAATAACAGCTACTGTACTTCCTGGTATTATAGGCTTTAAAGGAATCTGTTTTGCTGGGCCTTTTGCATGGGTATCAGCTTGTGTGCCGCTTGCTATTGCATATTTTATAGTTATTAAAAAGATGATGAAAACATATAATATTTCTTCGGAAAGGATATTACCCCCTTTACCTTAACTAAGAAATAGTGTATTCTTAATTAAAAGAATGTTTTATATTCTGATAATATATATACTGCGTAACTGATAAAAAGTAAAAGTGCATTTCTTTTAGTTTTTATCAGTTACGCCCCACAGTGACTCCATCACGCTCTATGCTTTCGCTTGATAGGAAAATTTATGCGTGATGGAGTATAGTCAGAGATAAATAATTCTAATGCTAAACAAGTTTAGCAAAGAATTATTAATCACTGAATATATAGAAACATTAGGTACATGAATATAAATATAGATGGGAGTTTATTGATGAAGCTTGGTTATGTTACAGAGGGGCTTGATACCTTATATGAAATAATGCATGCATGGTCTATCAAAGAATATTTTAATAAATTAGGCGTTAATGTTGTGATTGTCAATTCGGATGAAGTTAAAGTAGTTAAAGATACCGGAATAGTTGATAGGATTAAAAAAGCATTTTTTATAAATAAAAAAGGAATTATAACAAAAGATAAGTTTGAAACATTTATTGACAATTATTTAGATATTTCTGAAAAGGACTTTAAAGGCAGTAGCTTTTTATATCTATCTCATGTCTTTGGAGAGCTTATCCTTGAAAAAGAGCATGAATGCGAACTTACAGAAGATGAGTGTGAGGGAAGCTATGTATCATCAGTTATGTTATTAAATCAAAAGGATTATATGAAATTTATTAAGCCTGTAGATGAAAAAACACCATATATCTTAACATATATTGAAAATGATGAAATATATAAGACAGATTACATTAATAAATTTATTGAAAAACAAAAGACTAGACAGGTTGTAATTTCTAATAATCCAAAGAACTATAATAATTCAAAACCAATTATTGAGCCAGGACCTGAGGAGATAATTTCTCTTTTGTTTTATGCTGATGGCATTATTACAGACTCACTTATTATGCTTGAACTGGCACTTGTGTTTCATAAAAATTTTTTATATATGAATGGTGGAAAAGGAGAAGGTAAGGCAGTTCTTATGTTAGAGCAGATGAATCTTCTTAATCATTTTGTACACGATTCAGCAGCAAAGACAATTTCTGTAAGATATATGAATGTATCAACAAAGGTTCTATGGATAAGGACACTTAATGCACGCTTTCAAGTTATGAAGCTAGTACAGAAACTTTTTTCTGATGACATTGATAAGCTTGATATATGTGAATGCCCGACAGATATAACAAGAACAGAATGTTATGGGTGTCTTGCATGTAAAGAAATATGTCCAACTAATGCTATAAAGATGATAAATGACAAAGAGGAATTCCAATTTCCATTTACTGACTATCGTAAATGTACAGAATGCGGTTTATGCAAAAAAATCTGCATAAGAAATAAGCCAGCATATGCAGGTTATGAAGCTGGATATCCCAAGGCACTATGTGCAAAGAATAATGATAAAGAGACACTATTCAAAAGTACATCAGGTGCCATATTCCCAGAACTAGCAAGATATGTGATAGAAGAGAGGAAGGGTGCAGTTGTTGGTGTAAGATATGGTGAAGATGTTATTGATGTAAGATCTGATATTGCCTTTACTATGGAAGAAGCAGAAGCCTTTTATGGCTCAAAATATGTTAAAAGTAAATATGACAGCATATTTCCAAAGATACAAAAAATTTTAAAAGAAGGAAAATTCGTCTTATATTCTGGCCTTCCATGTGAATGTGCAGGACTAAGAGCTTATCTTAGGAAAGATTACGAGAATCTTATTATTTGTGAGATTTTATGCCATTCAGTTCCTTCGCCTAAAATTTATAGAAAATATGTAAAATATCTGCAAGGAAAAAGAAAATCAAAGGTTACTAATCTAGTTTTCCGTAAAAAGACTGAAACATTTCCTAAGATGGAGATAACCTATAGAAAAGGTCTGGTTATACAGGCAAGGTATGGACGTAATAATTACTTTAGAGCATTTCATAATGATTATATATCTCGTACTTCATGTAGTAAATGTCAATACACTTACTTAAATCGTTCAGGTGACATAACTCTTGGAGACTTCTGGGGTGTAGAGACAGTATTTCCAGATATGCCTGACAAGACAGGTCTTAGCTGTGTATTAATCAACACTAAAAAAGGACAAGATATATTTGATAATATATCAAGTAGATTTGATATTAAGGAGATTACTGCTAATCAGGCATTTATTAAAAATCATAAAAAATCAAAGCCTCTTACACCTGAACGAGAGGAATTATTCCGTCTTTTAGAAAAAGATATGCAGATTAATGAACTGTTAGAAAGATACAATGATTTGATTGAAAAGCCAGAGGTTAAAGAATTAGAAGATGATCCAGATACACAAATAATTCAAGTGGCAGATGAATTGACTCAAGAGGTCTTAACAGAAGCTGACATAAGCGAAAAGGATGAAGAATAATCAGTATAATGAAAGAATAATTTTTGTGTGAGGAAGGTGTTATATGGAAACAGATATATTAAATAATGACAGCATGTATCAAGCAATGCCTAAGCCATATAAAAAAGAATATGATTATTCTTACACATTAGGTGCATTCCCGACAATTGAACTGATAAAAACCAGACCTGAATATGTTAGGATTATATATATGCATAGTTCTTTTGCAGAAAAAGAAATGCTCGTGGAATTGTGCGATAAATATAAAATAGCATGGCCTGTAAATGATAAGATAATCAGCAGGTTGAGTAAAAAAGAGAATGTTTTTGTTATAGGGATATTTGAAAAATATTATGACCCTATTTGTACAAATATGCCTCATATTGTTTTGGTTAACCCTAGTGACATGGGCAATTTAGGTACTATTATTAGAACAGCTCTCGGATTTGGCATCAAAGACATTGCAATAATACGTCCTGGAGCCGATATTTTCCATCCTAAAGCTATAAGAGCTTCTATGGGAGCAGTGTTTAAGCTGAATCATGAGTATTATTATAGCTTTGACTGTTATGTTGAAGCTCATAAAAAACATGAAATATACACATTTATGCTGAATGGAGAAAAAAGCTTAACTACAGATAAGCTAGATAAACCAGAGCTTTTTTCACTAGTTTTTGGAAATGAAGCTACAGGACTTGATGATTCTTTTTATAATATTGGGACAAGCATTAGGATAGAACAGACTGGGGATGTTGATTCATTGAACTTGACAATTGCGGCAGGGATTGGAATGTATATGTTTATGGTGAATAAGACTTTTATCTAGAAATTAGGTAAAGCTTTAAGCTGATTACATTTTCTTACTTAGAGTAGTATGGCAAAACGCTAAGTCGTTCTTGAACTGAGGAATTAGTATGAAGCTTAATGATTTATTACGATATGAAAAATCAAACATGAATAAAATACGTTATATTATGAATTACCGAATTATACCTTTTTATTTGCTCATTATAGCAATCTGCCTTATAATGACTGGTATTTTAATGGAAATTGATGAAAGACGTTACACACCAATCGTTATAGAAATTATTTGTCTTTATTGGGGTAATGACTGTGGTTTTACTAATCACAACTCCATTAATTCGCAGGTTAGAATTAAAAGCTGAAATGAATCGTTATGATTTTATAACAAGTGGAATTGAATCAAAGGATATTTATGACTTTTCTGATAATGAGGTATCACTTAGTTTTGATAAAAAAGGCATGTATGTTGGTGATATATTTTACTGGTATAATCACCTAAAGATTATAGTCGGCACATCAAATTATCTTAATAGAATATGGATTACAATTATGTTTTATATAAATGAAAACGATTGTATACAAGTTCCTTTAAATGGTGACATAATTAATATGATAGATAATTTTAACATATGCTTGATAAATCGTAAAACACTTGACTATATTGTTAATCATAAAGAAGAAGCTTTCGTAAAGATATATAAAACAGGTTGTATTTTATAAAAACATATTGACAATTACAAAAGATTCAATTATACTATCGTCTGTAAAGAAAAAAACTTTACAGGCGGTGTTTATTTTGGAGAGTAATGTAAAAAATAATTATAAAATAAATAATATTAGTAATGATAATAACAAGCTTGATGAATTAGTATGGCTATCTCTTTTATTTGATTTTTATGGAGAGCTTTTAGGAGATTATAAAAAACAGATATTTGAAGACTATATATTAAACGACTTGTCATTAAGCGAGGTTGCAGATGAAGCAGGAATAAGCCGCCAAGGAGTATATGACATTATAAAAAGATGTAGTCAAAAGCTGAATGAATATGAAGGAAAGCTTCATTTGGCTAAAAAATTTGAGATGATCAAAGTAAAATTAGATGAGATAAATAAAATAGTAAATCATATGAAGATATCTAGTGATTATAATGAAATTGATAAGATTGAACAGATATCGCACGATATATTAAATGAGTTATAATTAGATTCACATAATTTATTGAAAGGTACGGTGTATCTATGGCATTTGAAAGCTTAGCTGAAAAGGCGCAGAATGTTTTTAAGAGTTTACGAGGAAAAGGAAGGCTTACACCTGAAGATGTAAAATCAGCATTAAAGGAAGTTAAGATGGCTTTACTTGAGGCTGACGTAAACTTTAAGGTAGTTAAAAATTTTATATCATCCGTGCAAGAAAGAGCTGTAGGACAGGATGTACTTACAAGCCTTACCCCAGGACAGATGGTAATAAAGATAGTTAACGAAGAGATGATTAAGCTGATGGGAGACGATGTAGTAGAGATTTCCCTAAAGCCTGGTAATGAGATTACAGTAATCATGATGTGCGGTCTTCAAGGTGCTGGTAAAACTACTACTGCGGCTAAAATGGCAGGAAAGTTTAAGTCAAAAGGCAAGATGCCTTTATTAGTTGCATGTGATATCTATAGACCGGCGGCAGTCGATCAGCTTATCATCAATGGTGAGAAGCAAGGTGTCCCTGTGTTTTCCATGGGAACTAATCATAAGCCGTTAAATATTGCAAAGGCATCATTAGAGCATGCTTCAAAAAATGGTAATAATATAGTAATATTAGATACTGCAGGTCGTCTGCACATTGATGAAGATATGATGAACGAGCTGTCAGAGATTAATGAAAGCATTAGAGTTGACCATATAATACTAACAGTAGATGCAATGACAGGGCAGGATGCGGTAAATGTAGCAGAAAAATTTAATCAAAAGCTTAATATCACAGGTATAGTATTAACCAAGCTAGATGGTGATACAAGAGGTGGAGCGGCATTATCAATCAGAGCTGTTACCGGAAAGCCGATTCTTTATGTAGGTATGGGAGAAAAACTCTCAGATCTTGAGCAGTTTTATCCTGACCGTATGGCTTCCCGTATATTAGGCATGGGTGATGTACTTACTTTAATAGATAAGGTTCAAGCCGAAATAGATGATGAGAAAGCCAAAGAGCTTGAAAAAAAGATTAAAAAAGCAGAATTTGACTATAATGATTATCTAGAGCAGTTCCAACAGATGAAGAATATGGGAGGGCTCTCTGAGATTATGAAGCTTATGCCTGGAATGGGCATGAATGCTAAAGTAAGCGATGCTGAATTAGACGAAGGCGATAATACGATGAAGATGATTGAGTCAATAATATATTCAATGACAAAAAAAGAACGCAGCAATCCAGATTTACTGAATCTTTCAAGAAAGAGAAGGATAGCTAAAGGCGCAGGAGTCGATATTTCAGATGTTAATCGTGTTGTAAAGCAGTTTGAACAGAGCAAAAAGATGATGAAGCAGTTTTCAGGAATGCTCGAGAGAAAAGGAAAGAAGAAAGGCAAGTTTAAGTTACCTTTTGGTTTATCTTAGAAGAAGTAAGCTTTTAAAAAGTATGTAAATTTAGTCAGCACCATTTATATATTTAAAATATATAAATGTGAAATAAATGGTGTTATTTAATAAGAATAAGGAGGTGAAATAAATGGCAGTTAAAATAAGATTAAAGAGAATGGGACAGAAAAAAGCTCCTTTTTATAGAGTAGTAGTTGCAGATTCCAGATCTCCGAGAGACGGCAGGTTTATTGCAGAAATTGGTACGTACGATCCGACTAAAGAGCCAAGTGCTTTCAGCATTAATGAAGAGGAAGCTAAAAAATGGCTTGCAAACGGTGCTCAGCCTACAGATACAGTAAGCAGCCTTTTCAAAAAAGTACTCGGTATTGTGAAATAAGCGGAGGTGAAGAGTAATGAAAGAGTTAGTTAAGGTAATTGCTAAGTCGCTTGTGGATCATCCAGAGGAAGTTGTCGTAACTGAGACTGAGACTGAAAAATCTATTGTAGTTGAGTTAAAGGTTGCACCTGATGATATGGGTAAGGTTATCGGCAAGCAAGGACGCATTGCAAAATCTATCCGTACTGTAGTAAAAAAGAAAGCCAGAGATGACAAAAAGGTTGTAGTAGAAATACTGCAATAAAAATACATCTTTTTCTAAGGTGACGTAGTATATTAGTAAAAGGCGTTGCAGATTTTGCTTTTTAAGCGGTTTGTGATGCCTTATTTTTTATTATATATATATAATCGGTGATTAAATAATTCTAATGCTTTGCAACTTAAAAAGCCATATATGCAAGCTTTTAACAAGCTTGATTTTCAGACTGCAAATCAAGCTGAACAAGTTTAGCAAAGAATTATTAATCACCGAATATATATACTCCGTCACCAAAAGATTTTCAACGCATATATGCGTTTGCAATCGGACACCAAAACTCATATACGCAGAAGCAGGTATGCTTCTACTTTTGATGTCCGATTTCAAACGCAACCTGCGTTAGAAAATATTAAGGTGACAGAGTATAGAAAGGAAAATAATATGGAGCGATATCTAAGAGTAGGAATATTAACAACAACACACGGATTAAAAGGAGAAGTTAAGGTTTTTCCTACTACTGATGATAAAGAACGATTTAAATATTTAAAGGACTGTTTTTTAGATACAGGTAATGGTTATATAAAGCTTGAAGTAGAAGGCGTTAAGCAAAGTAATAAATATACAATTTTAAAATTTAAGCAGTTTAATTCAATCAACGATGTAGAAAAGTATAAAGGGATGGATATCCTTGTTGACAGGGAAAATGCCGCTCCTCTTAAAGAAAATGAATATTATATAACAGATTTAATCGGTATGGAAGTAGTAAAAGAAGATGGAACTGTTATCGGCAGTCTTATAGATGTTATGAAGACAGGTGCAAATGATGTATTTGTAGTACAGGATAAAGATAAGAATGAGATATTACTTCCCTATATAGAAGAATGTATATTAGATATCAATATAACAAAGATGAAGATAACTGCATATCTGATGCCTGGATTATAATCGTAGTATAAATAATATGTTCGGCATTAAATAATGCCAAACATATAGATAGAGAGGAATTGATATGGATTTCCATGTTATGACATTGTTTCCTGAAATGATCAGCTACATGCTTAATACTAGTATACTAAAAAGAGCATCAGATAATAAGCTTTTAAATATTAATGCTGTTAATATAAGAGATTTTTCACTTAGCAAGCATAAAAATGTTGATGATTATCCATATGGCGGCGGTGCAGGTATGCTTATGTCTGCAGAGCCTATTATAAGGTGTTATAATTATATTAAAGAAAATAGTATGGCAAGGAGAGTAATATATCTTACGCCTCAAGGACAGGTATTTAATCAAAAAATGGCTAAAGAGTTTGCAAAGGAAGATGAATTAATCTTTTTATGCGGGCATTATGAAGGAATAGATGAGAGAGCACTTTCAATGATTGTCACTGATAATGTATCAATTGGTGATTATGTACTGACAGGAGGAGAGCTTCCTTGCATGGTCATGATTGATGCTATATCAAGATTAATTCCTGGCGTGCTTCATAATGACATATCAGCTGAGTTTGAAACATTTAATGATAACTTATTAGAGTATCCTCAATATACAAGACCAGAGAGTTTTATGGGCATGAATGTGCCAGATGTTTTATTATCAGGTCATCATGCAAATATAGAAAAGTGGAGAAGGGAACAGTCAATAATCAGGACGATAGAAAGATAGTATGATTTAATTAAAACAGCTGTTCTTAATGAAAAGGAGAAAGAATTATATCTTAAAAACCAATAATGCACAAAGCAGGAGTTCTCAGAATATACTACTTTAGGTAAGAAATTACAATAAAGAAAGCTGGTGAAGATTTGTGCTTTGAGGTAATTCGTATGAGAGAAGTGGCAAAGTATATTGGAAGAGATGATATATTGATTGTTGATCTTAGAAATAGAGCAGATTATGTAAGAGGTCATGTACCAGGTGCTAGAAATTTACCTTACGATGATACGGAAGATATAAGAGAATGGTGTCTTAAAGTAAAGCAGATGATCTGTTTATATCAAAATGGAAAAAACATAATAGTAAATAAAGTTCTAATATATTTCTGCAGAGGGAATATTAGCCTTATGGTTTCGAGGGATTTGAATAAAGCATGCGGTATCATTTATAATCTATATGGAGGGTATGTATCATATATTGGTCCTGTAGAAAGGATGTGTATTAATTGATATACCTAAAATAAAGTAGTATGACTTTTTATACTGATAGGAGGAGTTTTAAATGACATATGAACTGACTGCTCCCTGCCATTTCGGCACGGAAGCAGTTTTAAAACAAGAAATTATTAATTTAGGATATGAAATTGTATTAGTAGAGGATGGAAGAATTACTTTTCGTGGTGATATTAAAGCTGTATGCCGTGCCAATATGTTTTTAAGGACAGCAGAAAGAGTATTGCTAAAAGTTGGCAAGTTTATTGCAGAAACCTATGATGAATTATTTGAACAGACAAAGAAGATTCCGTGGGAAGAATATATCCCATACGATGGTAAATTTTGGATAACAAAAGCATCTTCAATAAAAAGCAAGCTGTTCAGCCCTTCTGATATTCAGTCAATTATGAAGAAGGCAATTGTGGAACGCCTTAAACAAAAGCATAAAATAGAATGGTTTGAAGAAACAGGCAATGAATATCCAATAAGAGTCACTATACTAAAGGATGAAGTTACGATAGGGATAGATACATCAGGCGAGTCACTGCATAAAAGAGGCTATAGAAAGCTTGCCGCAAAAGCTCCTATTTCTGAAACCTTGGCGACCGCACTTATTATGCTTACTCCATGGAACAAGGACAGACAGCTTGTTGACCCATTCTGTGGAAGCGGTACTTTTCCAATTGAAGCAAGACTTATTGGTATGGATATTGCGCCAGGACTAAGTAGAAGCTTCAAAGCAGAAAGCTGGACAGATATTATTCCAAAAAAGCTCTGGGATGAAACAATAATTGAAGCAAAAAGCAGGATAAAGAAAGATATTGAACTTAATATACAAGGTTTTGACATAGATGGAGAAATAATTGGTTTGCTAGAAAAAATGCAGAGCTTGCAGGTGTTTCTGATAAAATTCATTTTCAGCAGAGACCTCTTAGTGACCTCAGCAGTAATAAAAAATATGGTTTTATTATTACTAATCCTCCATATGGGGAAAGGATTACAGAAAAAGATTCACTGCCAGTACTTTATAAAGAAATGGGACAAGTCTTTGGAAAGCTTGATACATGGTCTTATTTTATTATAACTAGTTATGAAGATGCTGTAAAATATATAGGCAGGAAAGCTGATAAAAACCGTAAGATATACAATGGAATGATTAAGACATATTTTTATCAATTTATGGGACCTAAACCTCCTAGAGCACATATATAGTTAACATTATCTAATGCAAAATCTATATATTCGGTGATAAATAATTCTAATGCTTTAAACTAAAAAAGCCATATATGTAAGCTTGGAACAAGCTTGATTTTCAGACTGAAAATCAAAGAATTATTAATCACCCAATATATATACTGCTTTAGGCAAGAAAATGTAATCTATCATGCTTTGTAAAAGCATGACTTAAAACCCATATAGCAAAGCCCAAATATTGGACTTGATCATATATGAGCTTGATTTTAAAATCAAGTTCGGAACTAACTTATTCTATAACGAACTTGTTTTCAGCATTTTCTAGCATAAAGCAGTATACATCACAAAAAAGATAAGTTTTTAATTCAATCTGTATGAAAAGATATCCATTGAAAAATATCATTCATTATATCATTCCTGTTTACTTCATTCAGTAATTCATGACGGCATTCATCATATAAAGTACATTCAACATTCTTAAAACCAAGTCTTTGATAGGTTTGAAAAAGAGCTGTAACCTCTTTACCATAATTTCCTACAGGATCATGAGTTCCACTTATAATAAATATAGGCGACTCTTTATTTGTTTTATTTATAAGTTTAATATTAGAAGCATTTTGAGTAAGCTTAATTAAGTCATAGTAGAAGCTTGTCGTACATAAAAAGCCACAGAAAGGGTCTTGTATGTACTTACCTACTTCTAGGTTGTCACGGGTCAGCCAGTCGTATTTTGTCCTTTCTGTTATCTTTGTGTAACGACGGCTTTCAAATAACAGCTTATTTAAAGTTTTTGAACGATAATTAGTACCACGTAATAGTATCTGAAGCCTGGCAACACAGATTCCAAAAAATGATCTATAAGACGGTGGATTTGAAGTGCCGCATAATATTACTCCATCAAGGCTGTCATAATATTGTATAAGGTTTCTTGAGATAATTGAACCCATACTATGACCGAATAAAAAAAGCCTATTGCTACGGTTATGTATCTTAATATATTGTAATATTTCGACAGCATCAAGAACGACTCTTCTATAACCATTTTTTTGTGAAAAGAAACCTAAATCTTCCCATTTTTTATCAGCTCCGTGTCCGCGATGGTCGTAAATAAATACATCATAATTTCTTTTACATAAAAATGCTATAAATTCTTGATAACGTGAATGATGTTCAGCCATGCCATGTAAAATAAGGATAGAAGCATCAGGCGTATCAGAGGTGCACTTTTGCTGGTATAAGAATGACTGACTTTCATCAGATAGTTTAATTGTATGTTTATCTTGTTTCACAGTAAATACCTCCAGAGCATCATATGTGCATTAATGGTTCCTAATATTTAATAATCTATAAGAATGGCGTTTATTTTTCGTAAGTAATATAGACTTATCAGTAATTGCCTTTCAAATTACTGATAAAAGGCGCATCTTTTCGCGCCGTAAATCCGATTATCAGTATGTCTTTATATACTGATAATATAGACTTATCAGTAAATTGCCTTTCAAATTACTGATAAAAGGCGCATCTTTTCGCGCCGTAAATCCGATTATCAGTATGTCTTTATATACTGATAATATAGACTTATCAGTAATTGCTTCTAAAATTACTGATAAAAGGCGCATCTTTTTGCGCCGTAAATCTGATTATCAGTATGTCTTTATATACTGATAATATAGACTTATCAGTAATTGCCTTTCAAATTACTGATAAAAGGTGCATGTTCTTGCACCGTAAATCTGACTATCAGAATGTTTTTTATTCTGATAATATTATTTTAACAAGAATTTATGTAAAATGCAAATTTATTAATTAAATTTTCTGATGAAAATACTGTTATTTTTGCATTTATTTATTGTGTTAATTTAAAATTAATTGTATACTGTTATCAGATTATGTCATAATGGATATATTTAGATTAAGGAGTATTTTTAATGATTAATAAAGGTACGTTAAAGCTAGTAGCGGTAATTAGTTTATTACTGTTGATGATAACATTTATATGCTCTATGATTATCAATAAACAGGAGGATGAAGTATTAGAATCAAATAAGGTTATTGAAGGAAGTACGATTACACCTATGCCTACAGCTACATCTATTCCCTTACCTATTGATTCTAAAACAGATGTCATACCTGAAGCAACGATACTGCCAGAATATGTTTTCGATATTAAAACAGATGTTAGTGCTTCACCAGTATTAGATGAATTAACTAGAGATATAATAATTATATCAAAGTCTGAGTATCTTGATGGAAGCGAAGAAATAGAACTGATAGACTTAGCAGTTGACAGACAGCTTCAATTTATAATTAAAGGAATTAAAAATAGTAGTTTTCAATTTACTAGTATATATAGAATTATGGATGAAGATTTGTATGATAACCCTATACCTGAACCATCACCTACACCAATACCTACACCAACACTAGACCCAGAACTAGAACCAAGTGAGGAAGAGCTTAATGAAGATGAAATATCAGATAATAGCGATACTCTAAGTGATTCTGGTATTGATGATTATATTAATACTAATCATCAGCAGAATGAAATAAAAGATGAAGGCATAAAGAGTAATGATCCGATACATTCTATGGTAGTTGACTACGCCTTAGAAGAAAATGGATTGCTTTCTGCCTCTGTAACGTTTCATCTTGATAAGACTTATGTATATAAACTAGTTGAGGATGAAGCATATTATTATATCTGTTTAATGAAACCAAAGGATGTATATGAAAAAATTGTAGTAATAGATGCAGGACATGGAGCAAGAGATTCAGGTACATATTCTAAAAATTATGTTTATTTAGAAAAGGATATGAATTTATCTATACTTCTGTGTTTGAAGGAATTGCTTGACGAAGATGATGAAATTACTGCATATTACACTCGTACAACAGACAGAAGGCTTACTTTTAATCAAAGAGTAAATCTTGCTAATGACCTTGAAGCTGATTTGTTCTTAAGCATCCATTGTAATTCTAGTCCTTTTGCACAGGTTAATGGTTCAGAAGCTCTTTATAATGAATTACAAAACGATTGGGATGGTATGAACTCAAAGCGTTTTGCAATAATCTGTCTGGAAGAGACCATTAACAGTATTGGTCTTTTTGATAGAGGAATTATACCAAGAAACCATAATGTGCATATATTAAGT
Source organism: Holotrichia oblita (assembly GCA_023690525.1). Lineage (NCBI taxonomy): Eukaryota > Metazoa > Arthropoda > Insecta > Coleoptera > Scarabaeidae > Holotrichia > Holotrichia oblita. Next base: position 167,835 of record JALQSN010000077.1, read on the forward strand.
GCGGCTAAGATGCCAGTTGCTATAATAGAAGCGGCATTTATGTCGAATTCAAAAGACCTTGGAGTATTAATTAAGGAAGAAACTCACAAAGCATTAGCCGAGGGTCTTTATAAGGCAATTAAGAGAGCCTATGAAGAAATTGAAAATCAATGAGATAAAGCCTATGGCAGATTGCAGTTCAAACAAGTTCCACTTGTGGAGCAGATGTTAATATGTAAGCTTTGCTGACATATCAAACAAAGCTTGTTTTATAATGAAAGAGAGCCAAGGCGTTCTTGAATATACGCATGTAGACATGCAGATAAGGAATTTATATGAAGAAGATTATCTTTGCTACTAATAATAAGGATAAAATAAAAGAAGTTAAAATGATTCTTTCAGATATTAATGTTAATATTATAACGCTTAAGGAGGCAGGATTAGAACTTGATATTGAGGAAACTGGGAATTCTTTTGAAGAAAATGCCATCATTAAAGCAGAGACAGTAATGAGAATAACAGGTGAAGCTGTAATAGCAGATGATTCTGGACTAGAGGTAGATTATCTTGATAAAAAGCCAGGAATCTACTCTGCGCGTTTTTTAGGTGAGGATACCTCGTATGATATTAAAAATCAATATATAATAAAGCGACTTGACGGTATTTCTGATGAGAATAGGACTGCTAGGTTTGTCTGTGCATTTGCATTTTCTGTACCTAACAAAACAACAATAACCAAAACAGGAATCATTGAAGGGCGTATAGCATATCAATGCGCTGGTGAAAATGGATTTGGTTATGATCCTATCTTTTATCTGCCTGAGTATAATAAGACAACAGCAGAGCTTACTAGTGAACTTAAGAATAAGATTAGTCATAGAGGCAGGGCACTAATGAAATTAAAAGAAGAGATATACTGCTTTAGAGAAACTGCATATGAATGTTCTTGAAATTGTCCTTGGAGGATAGATGTATGCGTATATTAGTTGTGAGCGATACTCATGGAAGGAATAGAAACTTTAGTCTTGTATATGAAAAAGTAAAGCCTGTAGACCTTGTAATCCACCTTGGCGATTTAGAGGGAGGAGAAGGTTATATTAGAGGTATTATCAGCTGTGAATTAAAAGCTTGTGCTGGTAATAATGATTACTTTTGTAGCCTTCCTGATTATGATATGTTTTATATTGGGAAATATAATATTTTGATTACACATGGTAATCAATTAGGTGTTATGTTTAATAATAATAGATTAAAAACAGAAGCAAAGAATAAAGGAGCAGATATTGTAATGTATGGACATACTCATCGGCCAGTTATTGATTTAGCGTATGATGATATATGGGCAATTAATCCTAATGACCCTGACATATCCAAGGCAGGAGGGGCATAAACCGAGCTATATTCTTATGGAGATTGATAGACATGGTGATGCACATTTTACAATAAATTATGTTTAAGAGAAGACTTAAAAATGTTAAAAAAATAATTTTAAAAAAATATAAAAAAGCTGTTGACATTTATGAATATGTCATATATAATATGTCTTGCGTCAGAAAAATAACTTAAAACATTAAAAGCAGAATACTTAAGTAGCTGTAGTTTAGATTCCGCAGACATCAAAAGTATCCGCAGGAGTTAATTACGGGGTGTGGCTCAGTTTGGCTAGAGTGCTTGATTTGGGATCAAGAGGTCGCAGGTTCGAATCCTGTCACCCCGACTGTTATCCGATGTATAATGTTTAGTTTGATGCAATATTTACGCAGGTGTGATTCAATGGTAGAATATCAGCCTTCCAAGCTGAAAACGTGGGTTCGATTCCCATCACCTGCTTTACTAATGTAAGTGGAAAGCCTTGATTTTACTGGTTCTCTGCTTATTTTTTTATTTAGCTATTTGAGTTCGCTTGAGTCCATACTATACCATCTTAATATTTTTTTAAATCATTTAGTGACAGAGCATATATAACCTTAACAGATTAATCTATCATTACATTTTATATCAGTAGAAATACTGGTATTTTTTATTAATATATTTGACAAAATCATAAATGTTTGATAAAATAAATCAAGAACAGATGTTTGGAGGCGGTTTATATGCAGTATATCACTCATAAAAAATTAGATATAAAGGATAAGCTTGCTTTAATGCAGGAAGATGCAAAATATGAAGTCGGGACTGATAATGATGCTGAAAGAACAGCACTTGAATGTGCTGGAAAAATTAAAGGAAAAAAAGCACCTCCTAAGGTTCCAAAAACGTTTTTAGCTAGTGGCTGTGTATTTAACTGTGCATATTGCGGATGCAGATGCAACCGCGAGGATCGTCATGTTTATTCTAGTACACCTTCTGAATTAGCGGATCTATCATTAAAAGTGGCTAAAGATAACGGACAAGGGATATTTATTACTTCTGCTATTTATAAAAATGCAGATTATACTCAAGAATTACTTGCTGAAACTGCTCGTATATTACGTCAAGAGCTTTATTATAAAGGTTATCTGCATGTGAAAGTTATGCCTGGTGCAGATCCTTTATTAATTGAGCGTTCTGGAAGATATGCTGACAGGCTGAGTGTGAATATTGAGGTTGCAAAAGCTTCAGGCTATGAGCGTATTGCAAAACAAAAGAATAAATCAAATATACTTACACCGATGAAGAATATATCAGAACAGATATATTATAATAAGTTAGATCATAAGAAATTTGCAACATCTCAGACAACGCAGCTGATGGCAGGCAGTACAGATGAAGATGACCGTACAATTATGATATTATCTAAAGCATTATATAAAAAGTATCGTATGGCACGAGTGTATTATACAGCATTTCACTATGAACATGAGGCAAGAGGTTATGATGACCTTTTAAAATCACAGACTCCTTACTGGCGTATGGCAAGGCTTTATCAAGCTGATAGGTTGATGCGGCTATATGGTTTTATGCCTGAAGACATTCTGCCAGAGAATGATCCCTTCCTTAAGGAAGATATTGACCCGAAAGCCGCATGGGCACTAAGGCATCTTGATATGTATCCAATCGAGGTAAATAAAGCGGATTATGAGACATTATTGCGTATTCCAGGGATAGGAGTCACATATGCAAAAAGGATTATGGAGGTAAGAAAATATAGAAATCTAACCCATGACATGCTGAAGATGATGAAAATATCATTAAAGCGGAGCAATTATTTTATTACTTGCAGCGGTAAGTATAAAGGCGGTAATATTATAGATACACCTGAAATAAGAAGTGTTTTATCAAACGGAGGTCAGCAATTGTCTATATTTGAAACTTTAACGGATGGAGACGGCAGTCCATGTTAAATTTGTTACAGTTCAACTAAAGATTGAGCTGTAACCTTAAATTTTAATTAATAATAAAAAATGATTGACAATGCATATTTCGTATGATAAAATAGTCAATGTTCTGATGAGAAACAAAAACAATCAGATTGATATGTGCCAGTAGCTCAGCTGGATAGAGCAACGGCCTTCTAAGCCGTAGGTCTGGGGTTCGAGTCCCTTCTGGCACATTTTTTTCTTTTCAACAGGACAATATGGTGGGTATAGCGCAGTTGGTTAGCGCGCCAGATTGTGGCTCTGGAGGCCCAGGGTTCGAGTCCCTGTATCCACCCTTTATTTATTCTATATTTTAGTCTTTTGAGTGCAAAAGACTTTTTTAGAATAGATTATATATATTGGGCTATCGCCAAGCGGTAAGGCACAGGACTTTGACTCCTGCATTCCGATGGTTCAAATCCATCTACCCCAGTTAAGAAGAACTGATAGAACCAAGGTTTCTTAGAAGTCTTGGTTCTATTTTTTAATATTTATCAAATGATTATTTTAGCCTTTTGACGATTACTCGGTTATGCCAGTGAATACTAATATTAAATAAATATGGTTAGGAGGTGGTAAATGTATATGAAAATATTGCTTTTTGATATGTATGGAGTAATAATAAAAGAATCAAAGGGTAATTTTACTCCTTATGTATACTCACATTTTCCTAATACAGAAAGGTCTTATTATAGGTCGCTTTATGAGAACGCATCTATTGGAGTAATTGACAGTGATATGTTTTTTAGCACACTTGGATTTGAAGACCCTAAATACGCTATGAAGGATTATTTAGAAAATCATTTAACATTAGATGGAGGATTTAAGTTATTTGCTGAACAATTCAAGAATAAATACAGCTTTTCTTTGCTGTCAAATGATGTATTAGCATGGAGTGAATATATACGTACTTACTATAATATTGATAAATATTTTAAACATGCAGTTATAAGTGCTAATACCGGTTACCGGAAACCAGATATCAGAATATTTAAAATTGCGTTAGATAGATTGAATGTGACTGCTACTGACTGCATTTTTGTTGATAACAGCGTGTCGAATCTGAATGTCGCAGAAGAATTAGGAATAGATACGATTTTATTTAATCGTGATAATGAAATATATAAAGGAAAGATTGTATACTCATTTGATGAGCTGGCTTGTTTATTAAATAAGTAAGCATATGAGCTTTATAAATTGCAGAATAAAATATTATTTTCGTCAGTATATAAAGAAAGGTAGGAGTATATGAATTTTAAGTATTGCCCGGAATGTGGAAACAAGCTTAATAAAAAGGAAATTGGAGATGAGGGCCTAATACCATTTTGTACTATATGTAATAAACCACTTTTTGATTTTTCATATCCATGTGTATTATGTTTAGTAGTCGATGATGATGATATGGTTGTATTAATAAAGCAAAGTTATGTATCAGAATATTATATATGTGTTGCTGGATATGTAAAACAAGGCGAAATAATAGAGACTGCAACAATACGTGAGGTTGAAGAAGAAATCGGATTAAAGGTTTTAGATGTAAAATACATAAAAAGCTACTATTATGAAAAAAGAGATAATTTAATGTTTGGCTTTATATGTAAAGTTAGAAGATCTGAACTTAATATATCACGAGAGGTTGATGAAGCAGATTGGTTTTCTTTAGATACAGCACGTAATCTATTAAAACCAGGCAACATTGCCGAAGAGCTATTTTTGGATTATTTACAAATTATATAACTTGAAGCTTATATCAAATCAGTATATTAAATAAATACAAATCAGAAAATAAAAAATAATGATTGACGTTAAATGACTATTGTGATAGTATATTAGTACAACTATTACAATAGTCATTTAATCGTATATAAAACTATTTACATAAATGATAAAAAAGTGTTTATGATTAAGGAGGAAAAACATGTCTTTTACCAATCAAGATACTGTACATAAAAAGGCTGAAACTATCTTAAAAATAATAATTATTATTCTATTTGTTATATATTTAGTTCTTTTCTTTAAAATTACGATATTTAAATATAGTTCCTTTTATGATATTTTTACTGGAAGAGTCATCGGTTTTCGTTCTTTGAATCTAATACCATTTAATACTGTCCGTGATTTTATTGATATTGCTAGAAGGCATGGTGCATTTTTATGGGCATTTTCAAACATCATAGGAAACATATTGATTGTTGTACCGTTAGGATTCTGTCTGCCATTGTTATTTTTAAAAATACGTGACATCAGATGGGTAGTGTTAATAACGGTGTTAGTCAGTCTGATGATTGAATCATGCCAATATATTTTTTCAATGGGTTCAGCAGATATTGATGATTTAATTGCGAACACATTAGGCGGAGTATGTGGTTACTTGGCTTATATTCTGCTAAAAAAAATAATTAAGCAAGCATGGGTTTTATATATCACTACAATATTGGGTACGCTGTAATGGTTTTTATAATTGGTTTTACTGTTGCAAGGGTACAATTTGGAAGTCTGCTTGGCTTAGTTAACTATACAGTCGTAGTAGAAGGAAATGAGAATATTCCTGACACG